>DF237567.1:0-50581 GCA_000708835.1 Klebsormidium nitens
CTGAAGCAGCGACACTGGCGGCCCTATCAGCTCCAACACTGGTTTTGAGCGGCAAAAAAAGTCCAAAAAGTACGCTTTAGCAGGAAAGACGCCGTTGCCATTGCTGGCCGGGCATATGATGTAACTTGCGCATTGAGCTTGCAAAGAATGCAGGGAGCTGGATTCACACAGGAGAGTAGCAAAGAAGTAGCAGAGAAGCAAACCCTCAACAGAAACTCCTTGTATTACAGGTACGAAACCCTAACCCTAAGGGCCATGCTTCTACCACGTGGCTCAAGAAAGATATGCACGCGAGGCTGACGTGGAGGGGGCCTTTTCTAGGGTTCGCTGCACGCTGGAAAGCTCCAGAAGAAGAGGTGAACTACCGTATACCTCCGACGTCTTGCTGAGCAGCAGAGCTTTGAAGCCCTGAACATTTCCCTTCCGCAGCGCCCTATAAGGGCGCAAGCTGCCACCTCCCGTGTGTCATCTGCGGGCGGCAAAAGCACAAGCTGGCGGAGTAGGAGGAAGTTCTCAGGGCTCAATGGTGCAGCAACGTCTTGAAAGAAAGTTGTTGAGGACAATGGACGCGCAGTGTCCTGTTTGGTGCTTTGCGCCTGTCTGGTGCTCTGACACTGCAGTGCAGAGTCAGGTTCGGTGACACATTCCTATGTGGGGGCACTGAGTCGCAGTGGCCGGTTCCTAGCTGGTCCAAATGTTTTTGCTGTAGCTTTTAACGAGTGAGGGTGATTTGTAAGCCCTTTCGCAAGTCACATGCAGCAAGAGTGTAGCGGAAATAACCCCTTACAGTTGTAGAATTCTCACATTTCCCCGCAACTTACTGTTTGGAAGAACATCTGCCAAGCTGGACGGCTTCGCAGGGCAGGAGGCGTGGTCCTGCCTCTGGGGGGGTGCCTGGGAGCCCATCGAGAAGCAGCAGGACCACCCCCCTGAAGCGAGCATTTTTGAGGGCACAGGGGGTCTCTTAAGCTGCTTCGGCATGGGCCACAGCAGGACATTTAAGGAGTCCCTGAAAGCACTTGAGGCAGACATTCAACACGCAAACACGCTGTAAGTTTGTGAATTCCTTTCAAGAGCTTTTGTTGAGTCAGGTGTCATTAAGTTTGTTGGTTCTAGAGTTTCCCAGAAATTGTCGAAAGTTGCTAGGCACACTTCCTTTGATAAAAATATTGTTTAGGACATATTTTGCGTAACTACTTCTCAGACTCTTGCAAGTGGACTCGTTTCGGTTCTTGCGGGCTGCATTGTATGGAACACAACCTCTACTCTGTTTCTAGATGGGCTTCTAGTGAGTGCAAATTCTCAGTGGCTTCCTAGTCTGCAAAAATCAGGGTGGCTTGCTTTGAAGTATCAGCCTGCATATGCATTGCGAAGGCAATATACACAGGCTCAGCTGCCTGAGTTTACAGCACTGGACCAAGAGTCTATCTCGCATGTTGGAAAGTTTCGAGTAGTGTAGGAGAAGTAAAATTTCTGAAACAGATGTTTTGTTCTGCCTCAGTCTGAAACACGACCCGCACACTTGCGAGCTCCAGCCGTTTACACAGGGGTTCTCACTTCAGTAGACATTTACCAAGTTTACTTCTCCTTGCTTTTTGGAATTGGAATGAATAGAAGCGGTCTTATTTGAGGGCGGTTGAGTTGTTCCGAAAGCTTGTACTTCTTGATGGCATTTCCTGGTAGTCACTCCTATTGTACTCCCAAGTTCGTGACAACATGACTTTAAATTCGGGTACTGCCCCAACCTTTGTGGCAATGAGAACCGCTGGCTGTTGTGCAAGCGAAACCGTAAAACTATATAAGTCATTCAGAGGCAGCTTTAGGATGACTGCACCGGTGCAACTTACTGCCTTACAGAAGCATTGTTTCTATTGTGTCTACATTGGAAAAGACGGGCAATTTTCAGAGGGGTGTTTGGCCTGCTTGTGCCCTCAATGTTTGGCTTGTTAGAAGCATACAATGCTGGCTTGCCTGGAGAGCCTGACTGCCACCATTGTGGTCATCACCAGTAGACCTCATCGTACCATGCTTAATCGCAAAGCTCTGATTGGGGATATTGCTAAAATATGCCAAGTAGAAATGAAGTAGCTATTAATATTCTTTTTCTCCTGACACAGAAGAATAGAAAGGTGGTGTGAAGTGAGGTTTTATACGGCCCCTAGCGTTCGCGCTCGCCAACGTTGGGGCAGAATATCACAAGCTCTCATCAACGTTTTGTCAATGTTTCGCGCGACCACCGTCGACACTATTTCTCATGCCCCTATTCTGCAAAGGCTGGGGTCTGCAGCAATGCTTTTACAAGGAGTTCAATGATATAGTTCAAGCTTGGAAATTGCGCACAGTCTTGCGTCATGTGTGCACACCAACAAACTAGTGTAGAGTCTCGACTGGTCGTCTTACTGGGAAGTCTTTTTGTGTCAATCGTTGAATTGGAGGGGGTCTTTGACTGCCTTTAAGGCTTGGCGTCTGTGGTAGGGGCAACTCAATCTGATGTTGGTTGGGGTATGATGATTCAACTGGAACCAGAGGCCCCAGCAGGCCAGTCACTTTCGATTCTAAGCTCTGTAAAGAAATGTCTGCTTTACTAATTTCGTGGCGCCCCCGCATATCCGTCCAAACGCTGTTGTTTAGTCCAGGTTTTTCCTGATTGCTGATTCTAGAGCCAGGGGGCTCAAGCGTAAATTTTGCTGACTGACTTCATGACTTGCTAAGTTTGGCTCTATTTGAGCATGACATCTTGGACTAGAAGCAGTCACTATAAGAGTGGCTGGTTCATGGAGAAGAGAGCACAGAAACTCCGAGCATGGGATACAGCTGAGGGGTCAGTGCTCTCATGTATGTTACATGTAGCAGCCCAGCATTTGCTAAAACCACTAGATGATAAGACCACTGAATCTGGCAAATTCAGTACATAATGTTTTTCACCTTGCTTTTGCAAGACGAAGAGTTCATCACTATCAAAAGAATGATGTGGTAAGTATGTGGAGGAGCAGGGTCTGTTAAGTCAATTCTTTTATGTCTTTCTTCAAAGAAGGAGTCGGTATCAATGAATCGGTAGCCGTGAGACGCACTGGGTTCACTTTGTTAAGATTTTGACTTCTTCCCCCCCTGCAGCGCTGCCGAGTTCCCCAAGGGCTACGACGGCGCGTGCCTCCAGATGCGGCTCTCGTACAGTGCGGCGGCCCCCCTGCTGCTCTTCCTCTTCAGCTGGACCGACTGCTCTTTCGCCGGCGCGCTCGGCCTCCTGCGAATCCTCATATACAAGGTCAGCACTTTTGTGTCGCTTCTAGTTGCTTCCCTTTTTTGCTCTTACCTCTGTGCGCGCGCGGCCTCCTCTGCGAAATTTCGTATACAAGGTCAGCAATTTTGTGTTGCTTCTAGTTGCTTCCTCTTGCTGCGCTCACCTCTGTATATCCGTTTTGCCCGGTTGTCTTCGCTTCATCTACATGCGCTTCTGGTTTTTAACGTCTCAATTTTTCGACCTCCGCCCCATTTCTGACTTACAAGACAGCAGCTTTTGTAGACCGTAGGTTTGTTGCTCGAATTTTGGTTCCTCTCCTTCGATCTGTTGACCGTTTCATCACTAAACGCGGCCACTCTTTTCAAGATCATCGTTCCTTTTGCTTGCATTCTTGTCCCTCACGTGTCAGGCAATAGTATCGGAATGGCACGCGACGTTTGAAGGCTTTGGCGTCCATCAATTTGAGCTGAACCAGTTGCTTTGCAGGTCTACATGGACGGCACTACAACCATGGCAGTGCACGAACGGAAAGCCAGCATCAACCAGTTCTACCGTAAGTCTCCCGATTCGTTGAGTCGTTTTCTTTTTTCCCTTTCTTGGTCGTATCCACGAACGTCAACAACCTCGAGTCGTTTCCTGCTTTTCGATCTTAGGTCGTCACCGTTGCGAATGCTTTGTTTCGAAACCAGTCATGTGCACTAATTCGAAGAGATCGACCCCGTCTTTTCTCTCTTCTCGATCAGGTCTGCAAAGCAGGATAAGATGTTACTTTCCGCTCTGCCTCTGGGACAAACCAACCAGTTCTTTCAGCAGTGTTTGTCGAGCGGCTTTTCTGATTGCGAACTTTTTCACCGCTATTACGAGACCAGCTATCTGCTGAACCAGCTAATAACTTCCAAATTTCGATCCGGGGTTAGACAAGGATCATTTCGATTCCGCCATGCCGTTCGGAGGGTCCTTTATTCCCTTCGCTTCCAACTTCCGTTTCCGCTTGGCTAATCCCGTTCTTATTCCGCTCTGTCCGTCGCGCGCTTTCTCTACCACGCGCTCCAGCAGCTCTCTGGTGGCCTCGCAAAGTCTGACTTCGGGCACTTTGTTTCCAGATTCCGTTTTCGCTTGGCAAATCCTGTCCTGATTGCGCCCCTAATCCGCTCTTCCGCTTACAGGTTTCCTCTACCCCGCACTCCAGCAGCTCTCCAGCGGCCTCTCCGAGTACGAGCTCGCGTGCGCGCGCGCGGTGTGTGCGGAGCAGTACAGCGCACGCACGTCCGACGGCGCCAGCACGAGCGGGATGCTGATGTCAGCGGCGGACATCGAGTACGAGCAGGAGTGCGGCATATGCCTCGAGCCCAGCTCCAAGGTGGCGCTCCCAGGGTGCAACCACGCCATGTGCCTCGACTGCTACCGCGACTGGTGAGGGGCCTTTGGACGACACGTGGCAGCGATGAAGAATGACGTGGCGTTTCTTCTTTAACTTGTGTGAGAGTGCGCTTGCAATTACGCCACGGGCTTCGACTCTGCAACTGGCGAGGACCCTCTGTGACCATTTTCCACTGCATCTGGGTCTGCAAAGCCAGACCTCAAATCCACCTTCTTGTTTATTACTCAACCTGCTTCTGGACCTGTTGAGGGTTTCTGGTGTTGAGGGCATTCTCTGCACGACATGTCGTGGTTGTTAACGGTGCGACATGAGCCTACAAGCTCATTACTCATCTTGAGGTAGACATTTGTTTACAAGAATGCATTGGAAGTCAATTGCACGACGTATGTGGCTCGCTCATCGCGACCATGTCGTTTCCTGAAGGAAAACGTGTGGCATATCTATTTCATAGGTGCCACGATGGCACTGGAGTTTGTGTGGAGTCACAGGTTTTGGCCGGGCAGTATTGTAGTAGCCCTTGGTCTGCTGCTGATTCTGCAATCTAATCTTTCTAGACATATCCACCTTCTCTGTCTGCGGATTTTGCCCTCAATGTCTGCTTAGCCCAGAGCCCATCGCTTCTTGCTAGCTCTAGCCTCCGCTCGCAATCTAGCACGAGAGCTTAATTCAGAGTTGCGTAGCTTGCAAACTTCCACTGTGCTACCTTTGTGGCGTGAACGGGCTGGCAAAGATGCGAGAAAACACGATGGGTTGCATCAAAGTGCGGATGGGCCACTGAGAGAGCCTGATGCTAGCACGTTCGGCTGAACTTTTTTGGATGCGTTTCACAGACTGATTCATTGCCTCTGGCTGAGTGGCTTTGCTTATGCTGTGTATGCGGGTTAACCCCTGGCGGGCTCCGCCGTCATAGAGTGCAAGCTTCTGGATTACATTCTGACCCACTGCTTTTCGTGCTTCAAGTCCTTGTTTCGATTTATCTGAAGCACGTGTCTACTGCTTAGCTGCACTGTTTCCAGCAGAGTCCTTCTCTGCGACTTGCAGTCAGGACTACGGAGCATTCAAAACCGCTGTGTTCAACGCCTTTGTATACGAGGCAACGATGGACAACCTGTATCGTACCGCGCCGCTGATTGATTTGCAGGTTTCAACATGCTGCTAGACCCCAAAAGCTCGAGTTATAAACGTGGGAAGCTTTATCCATTTCACTTGCCGAATGTTGCGCGCGAAATCCGTTTTGGCAATCGATGTTCAAGAATTGGCCTTTGCCTGACGGGGATTCCCTGGTGACTAAACCATGTTTTGCCATAAGATTCAACCCTTGCTTGTCTTTCTGCTTCTACTCTCCTGCAAGGGTCCGGGCTTCAGAAATGTATGAGTTCAGCGGTTTCCGGATTCAAGATTGGGTTATCGTGCTTTTGGGCGGTGACGAGCAACGCTGCTGTGGCTGGATTAGTCATCAGAGACGGATGAGTCAGCCACTTTCCGAACACGTTCGCGGAAGCCGAGAAGTTGCCTTTATTTTAAGGTGACGTGTTTCGTCACTCTGGCGCTGCCGGTACTTCGGTTGTGTCGGTGTGTCAGACCTGCTTTAATTGAGTTACTGCAACGACTCGTGCTGACTTGCGACCCCACCCGCTCGAGGCCCCCTTCTTTCAGGGAGCGACTGCCTTTTTCTGTTGAAAGTCAAAGGATCTCTCGTTGTACGAGCTAAGACTTTCGTTTCGTTCTTGTTTACCGGTGGGTGGCAACTCTGGCTCGATTCAACATTGGTAGCACCACGGGCCGACCGTGGCAATGGGCGTTTCAGGGGTCTAGGCTCACCTGCAGTCTTTTCGGCAAATTGGCATCTGAATACAGCATAAGTTTTTCCAAGATTGCTTCCTCTTATATGGTCAGAGTCCGCAAGTTCGAGCTATCTCGTTGATTGTTTGCATCTTCCGCGGCTCGGACAAAGGTCACTTCGTTTGCGACTGCAGATCTGTTCCAGCTCACGATTCGTGGGCACCCTGCACAGTGTGCCAAGCTTGCTGCGGAACGTTTTGATTGGTTTGCAATTTCGGTCACCATTCGCTTGACCTGCTGGGACGGCGGATTGTAACAGCGTTTGGGTCCGGCAATGATAAAAGCTGGTGTTGGGCTATTGCGAGTAACAAGCAGCCCACAAAGCGAGCGGTTGATTGAAGCCGGCAGGCTCTTGGAAAACCTAAAAAGAGAAAGCTCTGTGCTCAACTTTCAGATGTTCTGATTCCTCTTCAGCCTGGAAACTGCACTTGCCCAACCGAAAGTTTGTCTCGTGCGTCCGCTGCACTCGGACTACGGTTGGAATCAAGCTTAAGCTGTTGTGTTTGGGCCTGAAGCGGGGCGTTTCTGAGTGCGCGGACGGTCTTGACACCAATTCAAATGCTGTTGCGGCCAATTCCGGCGACGAATGCTGCATTCAAGAATGTTCTTGAGGGAAGGGGGGAATCTCCAGTGAGCAGAGAATGTACCTATGATTAGTCAGAGGTTGAGAAAGGCGGCAGTCTTTTGTCGAGTTGCTGCACAGAGCGGAAAAGTTCCTCCTTGTGCAGATGGGTGACGCGACAATCTCAGGATTGTGCGTCACACGTCTGACATGTGAGGCTCTCAAAGACTGATGCTTGCGAACTAAAAACCGTTTCTTTTCTTGAGTGCTTCCGCTTGAGCGGCAGTGATGGGCGTTCGGTCATAAGATTCTTGCTCCGTTCAGACCATCCTGTCTAGATCAGCTCCTTGAAGCCAACTCGTCCTTGTTCCAGGTTTCTGGAGGATTCACGTGGTGTTGAATCTTGGTTTTACGCTTTTCAATGTCGCACGCTCACACTGTCAACGGCCTTCTTCAAGCGAAGCGCCACAAAGGCCTCTGTGTGTTTGAGGATGCTCCTTAGCGGTAGAAGGTTAAGTAAGAACCAATCAATCTAGAAATTTTTTTGTGACTGTCCAAGCAGTGACTGTTGTTTTGTGGCACTGCGTACTGCCATGCTAAAAAGGCTTGAAGATACGACCTTTAGTTGTTCGAAGGCTGGTTTGAGTCTGGCAATGATCTGCCAAGAAGTACTCGGAGGACGTAGACCGAGAAGGGCTACGACGCGGTGACGCTCGTGGGGCCGCCTTTTAACTCGTCAATTGCTTTTGTGTGGGATCGCTGTAGATTGAGATCCACTTGGGGCGCTGACACCTTTCTTTTAACAGTCTCCACTTTCGCTGCGAAGAAGGATCACGTTATCTGTTTTTTGAGGGGGGCCATATACGCCACTCACGGCTCTCGGTTCCGATGCGTCTCCAATGGCGTCACCCCTTTCTCCAAACCCCTGTATGCACGGCCGCTTTCTGTGTACCTTCATCACCTCGATGTAGCATACCTGAAGTCAACATCAACTGTTTCCCCCAGGCCTTTGTTGTTGCAGCCACTGACGCTTCCCCTTATAGCGTGTCTGCTTGCAACGACTTGAAGCTGGAACTGATGGGTTACCTGGCGTTGGTTACGCCTTCTTAACTTAGGGAAGTCGGCGAGCTTTTGGCCTCATTGCTTATTGGGATTCACAGCCAGGGCAGCCTGCAAACGGGACACTTGCGGATGAGTCCTTCTCATAGGCACGGGAACCGAGAAGAAGTATCAAAATGTTGCCCTAACCAAGTTTGAATACTTCCCGCAGGCACAGCCGCTCCCAGTCATGCCCCTTTTGCCGCGACAGCCTGAAGCGGGTGCGTTCGCGCGACTTGTGGGTCTTCACGGACGAGGAAGATTTGGTGGATATGGGCACCGTCGCAAAAGAAAACCTCGAGCGCTTCCTGTTGTACGTCAATAAGCTGCCGGTGCTTATCTCGGACAGCGTGTTTACGGTCTATGAAGACCATGTAAAATAGGCCCTTTTCGGGCTCGGAAAACGGAGTGGGTATCGCGAGTTTGGGCTTGGTAAAAGTTGAGTGGGGTATATACGAGAAGGGGTTGCCAAAGGCGGCCCTGACAACCTGCAGCTGTAAATAAACCTGGCAAAGTAGAATGATGTCGCCGGTGCCTGAGGGTATACCGAGCGCACGGCGTGCGCGTCAAAAGCTGGCGGAAATACTAGGTAAATAAGCGAGCAGGCTCAGAGAACTCTAGCTACTTCCAAACATAACTTGACGTAGTCTCAGGCAATGTATCCTGTACGAGTTAGGTATTCTGTGCATTTACACTCGAACCAATAGGTTCTCGGTCCCGGCGAGTTTGTGCACTGTTAGAGGTTTGCCCAAGTTGCAGCCTTTCATGCAATTAAATCTCGTTCGCCCGCGGTCAATAAAAGGTATCTGCAGGGCGCGGCCCGGCGGCCATGCCTGTGTAATAACAAATATTTCCAAGCTTCCTTACAACCTCGGATCCTCAGTTTGTTTGTTTCTTCAATCGTTGAATGAAATTGCCCACTGTTCGCTTAAAAACTTTGTTGTCCATCATTATGCGTCCATGAAAACTTGGAAGCTATCTCACGTCACTGCCTGCAGTGTCCGACCGTAATGCCGGGCGGATATCTACTAGAGCTACCGTGAAGATATATCTTGCCACTCAATAACCCTCAATACATTGTGTGACACCTTGAATTGCGACTGAAGATGGTTTTATTCGACGTATGTATAGGGTCCAGAGGGCATGTGCCAGCTTGAATAAAGAAATGTGTAGCTTGTACATTTGTTGGCCGGATCGTTAATTCGTTGTCGGATCCCCAAACGATCCAGCGCGTTGACAGTTGAAGTCCCATAGCGAGGCATATTACGGTAGAAAGCGTCAATATATAGGTACATGGATTTCTATCCTATCAGTTTCAACTTATCTTTTAGATGTGATTCCTGAATGATTTTCTAGTCAATGAAGGATCGTATCGAGCTTTACACTTCAGTAGGTAGGTATCCCGGTATGATCGAGAAATATCACAAAGATCCCCGCCAGCAGTGCAGTGCAGTGCAGTGCAGTGCTCATACCTTTTGTGAATGGCGGAGCTGGTTAGTATTGCTCGCCGGAGGCGGCCGGACCGTCACGCTGGCAGTGACGACAATGACCGTCTGGTAATTGGTCCATCAGGGTTCGACGATGTTTTATCTTCCGCCCGGCGGACGTGACCGGTACTGTTCGACGAAGGTCAGGGCTCCGAAGTCCAGAGTCCTGAGGCCAGCCCCGGGGCACGATGGACGGCGACGCTCATAATAACCGTCGAGAGCGAACATTGGACCCACGAGGCAACAGTGACGGTGACTGGCGCCGTCGCTTTTGGGAATGACTCGTGTCGTAGCCCATGATGTGGCGCAGAGTGATGTCATCCCTTAGATGCATGATGCAGCTAGTGAGTCTTTGAAGTACCTAATAGAGGTAGTACTGAGTCCTGACTCCTGACTGACCTCTACCTCGGGTGAATGCCACGGCAGCCGCTGCTGGCGCTGCAGCTCAAATTATGATACACAGCGATACCGTATTATAATCTGCAGAGCTATTAATCAGTGCAAATCAGGAGCGCCTTGGGAAACTGCATCCTGAGGATCCTCCTAATTCGAGAGCAGAAATAGCACTGCCCTCAAACTGGCAAACGGTATGCCAGCTGCAGCTAGACTTTTGCTTTCGACCAGACACCTTCTGGTAATTGGAGCAGGGCTTCCTGATGTACCGGTACTAAGGTAGCTGGCATGCTGCTTTTTCTGACCTAAAGGCTATTACAGGAACAGGTCTACCTTCCGAGGTATGCACCAATACCTACATGAGCGGACGATTTGCGCTGGGTCTCTCAGCACGGTGGCATGGGAATTTTGATTAAGGAGGAGTGCTGAGTCACCCTAAAGTAGCCAGGTCCAGGAGCATTGCAAGGGCGTTACGTATAACCAACACGCCACCACACAGTCTGCATTTTTATTTGTGCTGCCAATAAACCTTGAGAAGAGCATCGACGGAAAGCTCGACCAGGCTTTCAGAAACGTGAGACAAATTCTTATAGCTTTTGTCCCTTCACGCAGGTCGTCCTAAACAGCAATGGCGCCCACATGCATTGCCATTTTGGCGCTCGCCCTCCTGTGCATCTCCCCCTTCTCGGTGTTATCCCAGGATTATGATAACTCCCGAGCCAATGATTACACCTGCCCGCCAGGGTTCATCCCTATTGTTCGAGGCAGCTCAGATTCCTATCCCGTCGAGTGCGATGCGGATCAGTGTTACACCGACGCGGTTGGCTGCGGTCCAGGTGAGTTTCTTTCTTTGCTTTCTGGTTGCCATTACACATATCACCCTCGGAAAGCGGGCACTAGTAAAGAGACAATGGCCGCAATTGCCTGGAAAAACAGACCCTCCCTGACGTCGCAGGGAAGATATCTGAAAGAGAATTCCTCTGCCGATCAGCGCAGAGTCACTAGATGTTTGGTCTGGTTCTCTGCTAGAGCTATGCTAGAAGCCGTTGACCGTACAAATTCATCAAGGGAACCCCCAGTGCTTGTTTGCAGTTTCCGCCAGCAATTAAGAGGCTGATCTGCCCCAGACGTTCTCGCTTCCTGTCCTTTGTATCTTGGTATCTTCGTATGTGTGAACAGGCTTCTCTTCAACTTGGAAGGATCAATGATTGCCCCTATATCGATTCTTTTTGGAAAAAAGCCATGTTCCAAGATGCATAATGATCAGAGTTTGGGAATGGAGAAGCAGAAAGGCGTGTTTTTGCAAAGCAGGATTGCAAGTCAGACATTCTAGTCAGTGCTGGACATTTGTGAACCCCAATCCCTCAAGCTCAAGCTCAGAGTTTGGAGACAGAACATGGAGGACTACATTGCCAAAGCCTTATAGTAAATTATCTACCTTTTGCCCTCTCTTTCTGATATTCTTATTGAAAATCTCATCATCTACAGTACCTTCCGGGTGTTCCCACCACATAAATGTCGGCACCTATGGGAATCACTAAACCAAGCATGGTTGATAGCTTAACCATTTTGGGTTCGTACACTTGCAGGCAATGTGTGTACGCAGGCCCCGCGCGCCGCAATCTTTGGTTACTCCTATCAGCACGACTGTCAGTGCAATCCTCCATATGTCAGAGGGGAGTATTCAGGAGTCAAAGGCATTGGGTCCCACTTCAGTTGCTTCATCCCAGGTAATCGGCCTCTACCCTGATCACAATGCCATGAATCAAAGCATGTTTTGTACCCCAGCTAATACCAGTTAAGAGGTGCTGACCAGCTTGCCATCGTATGGGTGTCTATTTAAGTAAGAATGGCAACATTGTTTTTGCTGGGTCTGGTTGATTACGCTGCACAAGATAGTCTCTGCTAACCATAGACCACTTCACAGCAGGGAGCATCAACTATGTTTCACAATCCTCATGAATCTTCTCCGGCCTTTGTCCAGAACTCCTTCTGACAAAGGTTGATAAAGCATTTCGTCACAAAAAGTGGCCCATCTGGTGAAGCTGGTTCGATCCGAAAAAGCTAACCTGGTCGTCCGGTTTAGAATGTTAAGTGTTCTGATTATGACCGTGCAGGTCGGGACGTGTGCAATCCCAACCCTTGCGAGAACGGAGGTACATGCAACGTGCAGTTTGGCACCCGTTTGCCTCCCGTTCCTGAGGGGGAAAACCCCAGCCAAGTCATCGACTTCACTTGTAACTGCCCTCTCGGGTTCCTGGGGAAGACATGCGCCCTTTTGTAAGTGATCCGACCCGCCTCTCGTTGAAATTTTGAAGTTACGAGGTGGGTGCTTGGGACCAAACGTGAATATGCCTTCTAAATGTTTCTGTGTTGGAAGCGGATCTGGCAATGAGCACTTGTCTTCTGAGACTTGGCCGTCCCGCTTTGAAAGCACACATTTCCCCTCGCTAAATTGGCGTTGATTCCATCCGCCTCGAAAAGCTGCTCAACAATCTGCATCCGTCGCGTTCCTACACAAGAGATGTTTTAGGAACGGTCAGTCGAATCACTCAACTTCCACTAAGGTGTTCCGTGGTTGCTCGGTTGGTCTGCTGCTCAGTCCTGCTTGATGAAGGGTGACTCACATGCTTCAGAATCGAACCAGTCCCGTTTACTATAGTACCTACCCAGCATAAAGCACCTCGAGCTTTTAGCCAGTCGCCCATATGCGGCCGTGCGACCAAGGGCATCTTATCTGGTGCGGGAAAGAGGGAAGATGTCTTCTTCCAAGCCAGCTTTGTACTGGGTTAGGTGCCGTTCTGGTAAACCAAGCTGATTAGAGCTGGTTACTTGCACTATAACTAAATCTGGTTGAAGCAAAACCATTTTATGCGTGCAGGGCCCCGAATAGTCAGTACCCCACGCCAGTGCAGAAGTCAGGCCCACCGAGCGGCTCTCAAGGTGACGCCAATAGTTATGGCTCCAAGGATGACTGTTTTAGAATGCCGTAGTGGTTCATACGCTATTGAAAGCAAATTTGCCACCTCCCCGAACATGCAAGAGACGGTCCAATTGAAACCTGACCCCGACCCTGGGCTAGATACTTATGCACGGTTTGTCAACGTTTCCGTTCCCTCACTAGACCCAAACCTTTGAATCAATTCCAATGGTGCGTTGTGCCCTGCTTGATCATTGGAAGCGGCTTCTCATGCAGAACATACACGAAACTTTAAGTCGATGCCTTCAACGGAAGAGTTGTGTTAGAAGCAACCATAAGAAAAGCTCAATGTAAGGTGGAGCGTTTGAACCCGGAATTGCCGGCCGCTGCCACTTCTCTCCCGCTCCTACGTTTTACTGCAACCAGAGATACATTCTCGGGCGTGCTTTTGTATCTGATAACCACTCGTCACGCACAACAACGACGAACGGAGAAAGCGCTCGAGACTCATTCCCTTTTCACATACAGACGGCGATGCAAGTTGCTTTTCTGAGCACTGTCGCGGCATTGCTCCCGCTGCTATTTTCGCTTCCGATCCGTCCCGCCTTTAAACCTTGCAGCATCTACTTGAGGCGCACTTCACAGCTCCCGTTTCCTTTGCAATTCTGGGAGTTTACCAGAGATTCGGAGCTTAGGCAGACCCCGCGATTTCCTGTTCGACGCACCGCCTGCAAGAAACGCCACAAAAATCTCATACTCCAACTTCCCGCTGCTCTCTTCCGGCCCGCCGCCGAACTTTACAGCACTCACTCAAGGCGCACTTACAGCTCCCATTTCTTTGATCAGAGGCGATGCTAGAGCTCGGGTTTTCTCTTTTGACGGACTCCATGCTGGAAACGCGCAAAAGTCTCACATTCTACCTTGGCAGGTGTTTGTGGCACTGATGGCCCCGCCGCCGCGTTCCCTGTCCGGTGCTACCTCAACAACGATCCCCAGGGGCGCTACCTCTGTTGCGACTCGGCCGGTTGTGACGGGTTCCTTCGCCCCCGCTATCAGGTACGTCTGTTCGCTTTGGGTACAGTAAGCTCAAAACATAGTGAGCTCCTACCCTAACACTGAAACCGACGGGAAGCTCGTGCCTTTGACAACGGTTGGTCAAACGGCACCGAACTAGTATCGACCCACGTTTCCCGCAGAAGCAGTTAACCCCGATCGTGACCCAAGCTTGCTTAACACTGGTTTTTCCCGTGATTTAACCTAACCCTCGAATATCCCGCTCCGCACGCGTACTCACCCGAACCCCCGAAGTCACCCCTATGCGTCCCACTGAGGCTGGTGAGCCTACTCGATTTGAAGCCTACTATCTGAATCCAGATTTTATGTACCAGGTCCCCCAGTGCAAGAATGGCGATGGCTACGCGCCACCTGGCTTCGGCGTCGGGACCAGTCCGCCCACCCCCCCGGCAACCCCACCCCCGTCGAACCCCCCAACTGGGTCCCAAGGTACGACACTCCACTCCAAGAGTCATCATCCGCGTTTTGGCTGGACGATTAAGGATGATTGACTTCCGGAAGCAACAGCCTCCTTTAAACGCAAGCTGTCGAATCCTGTTGTTCACAAGCGGGGACGCTCGGACACCAGAATACGATACGCTTCGGTTCGTTGCAAACCCGGAGCTGATTGCATATGGGTCAGCTGATGTACTCAGCCCGATGAAGTTCTGTGGGAGACTACGAGCTGGCTCAAGTCCCCGGCAGAGTCGCCCAGAAAGTTCTTCCGCTCCCATGGGTTGGTAAGATAGTGCCCAAGTAGCTGATCTGCTCAAAGAACTTCACATGGCTGCTTTCCAAGATCGTGATGATAACCGCTGACGTCACGGCAGCAGTGCGTCCTCAGCGATTTGGGCAGTCAAGAACCAAGTCGGATGGGTTACCCGACTTTCATCTCGGCTCTATAGGAAACTCCGGATTAAATTCAAGTCTCAGGTGGATCGTAGTGAGTTCAAAGTCCGGTGGTGCATGACTCGGCGCGCCTCCAATTGTCTGCAAGTTCGGCGCGTCGTTGCATAACCTCCGGCTTACAAAGCACACCGCCCACATAATCTAGGGCTGAGCTGGCTCAACGCTAAAAACTTCTTTTTCAATTTGTTCAAACCTTTACAAGCGAACACTCGACCCTGCAGGTATTTGCTGTTCCGGTGACGCTGCCTTCTATATTACGACCGGTTGCTGGTCCAGACACCTCCCGCTCACAGAGCTCACCCGCAACCTAAGCTCGGGCCGAGCAGGCTCAACACAGGCTTTGGCAACTCACTTTCTTCAATTCCTAAAAAGACAGGGCGAACGTCTCTGCAGGTGTTTGCGGCTCAGGCGACGCAGCTTTCTTCCCGACGCGGTGCTGGTTCAACAGCGACCCCCAGGGGCGCTACGTGTGCTGCGATGGGCAGGGCTGCGACGGGTTCAACGCCGACAACCTGACCCCCCACTGTAAAATCTACGGCTACGTGCCGCCCAACTACGGCGCCGGGGCGGCGCCTCCCCCCCCGGAGCCCCCGACTAACTCGCAGGGTGAGCCGATTGAGTTTCCTTATTTCCTTTAACTCTTGGTTTTGATACATGAAGTGTTTTGTTGAAAGGACTTTCCAGCTAGGTGGGCTCGCTCGATCACGTCGGGGCGGAACCCCCCAAGTGCTTTGCAGGGTGAGCCTTGCAACATGTACTTTTGGTGCACAAACTTGTCCATGAAGGGGCTTTTCAACCCTTTGGCTCGCTTTCGCGGCGGTTAGGCCTGGTCGTGACCGGTTGATAGACGGGCCGCTTTCTTGATCAATGATTGTTGGAAAGCTTGCTTGTGGACTACTACCTAGTATGATTCGAGCCACCCCGAAGCGGGACAATTAAGATTCCGCCCGTGTGTCAGAGGCAGTCGTACTTTGTATGGCTCTGCCGCAAGGTTCACAAAGGCCGCATACGCTCCAGTCAGTACGTATGACAGCTTCAAGACTTCAGATTGCAGTCCCCCTGGTCATGATGACCGCAGCAGTCACTTTCGAGAAAGTAGAAGGTCACGTCTTTGATTGGTTGTGGAACGCGGCTGGGCCCCATCGTTTGCTAGTCAGCAGTAGCAAGGAGGAGTTGAGATCAGGACTTCACTTCTTCTGGGGCAAGGCACAGTTCACGAGTTCTATTGAAAGGTAGAACGCAGCTGTCTCAATCCTTTGCCGGTCAGTAGTAGGGGAGAGTCGAAGAGCCTCTTCTGGGGCGACCGCTGAGCGACACGTGTCCTGTCTGCAGGCGTGTGCGGGACGGGGGCAGCTGCAAGCTTCCCCGTGCGCTGCTGGTACAACAACGATCCACAGGGCAGATACGTCTGCTGCGACTCCGAAGGTTGCGACGGGTTCAATCCCCCAGGCAACTTCTTCCCTCACTGCAAAAACAACGGCTTCGTCCCGCCGAGCTTGTAGACTTGTGCACGCTCTTGAAGAGTCTGAGCTTTGCAATTTTGAACGTTCGTGTTCCCTTATCTGGCGTGGCACCGTGGCACCATTCGAGTTGTACTGTATGGAGTGGATAGGCCAAGAGATCCTCGAGTCGTTGTCTCTGAATTTGAGAGTGTATACCAAGGTAATGATGCAAAGATTGAAGGCCCTCAAGGCCCGGCTTCGTAGGAGCGCCTTAGGTAGCTTCGGGTTGATTCCGCTCGCATATAGAGCTCAGGGTATAGGCGTTTTGGAGCGACGAGTAGGATTGAGGTTAAGTCGGTGAACTTTGCAATACTTATGCGAGCGGGTAGGGAATCATTCATGTAGGTGAGTTGGTCGTAGTCGTCGTCATTCTAATACACTTTCTAATCCCATTCACTAATCAAAGATAAGACAGATGCACCGGGTGGCAAGCAGCTAGCAAGGTATTGCACATGGCCAGTGCATCACCGATGACATGGTCGACCGATGCGTTAATACGGGCGCGAGTCCCAGTGAGTCGCACTGGCAGCAAACGTACTAGCTTGAAATGATGCGATCACATACGGCGCGCCCGATCCTTTGTCAGTGGCTCGGCGCAGCATGAATCAATGTGCTGCGGCACATGATCCTCTATACCCTTGTGCAACTTGGCATGATGAGTTTGGCGCGGGCTGGCCCAGCTCGAAGCTATATAAACCTCGTGCAATGAGTGAATCTGGCTCGGAGCCTGGTGTGTTCATTTGCACATGGCGGAATTTTGCATGGTTGGAATATGGCATGTCCGCGATCTTTGAGTAGGTGCCAGGATGGTAACTTGCTGTGCATTTATCTGGCAACGCCTTTGAACATATGTTATTGGAGGGCCATGGACTCAGCGCGACGTCTCTGGCAGACCCGGATAAAGGATTAGGAACTGATCAAGCCATGCAGTGGGTATATACACTTGAGCACCATGTCGATCGATGCATGGGAATTAGTAATTCAATTTCGCGTACCAGCTAGCCTGACAAGCATGCAGGCGCATGTTTGGCAGGATGCATTAATTGCATGGGCTGCTTTAGATGTGGGTTCATCCGACGCGCCGTTGCAATTGGGTATATAAGCTTAATGTAAGCCCGCTCAGAATTTGACTGGTTCATGGCCAGGTCCGCGTCCGATCAGCCTTCGCGCTGCAGTGTAGTGATGTCAGTCACTGCCTTGACATCGTGCATGCAGCGTGCCATCGCCTAGAGTCCTACTAGCACACATCGCCCATGGCCGTATATGAAACATGCATTTGAAGTGCAAGACATGTATGCAGAATGGCCGACTAATTTGGGAACTGGATTTCACCATTAGCTCCGTGCTTACGCGGCAACAGAGCACCGATCGTTGTAGAGATTCTAGCTAATTAAGGCAAACTTGAAACAACGCCATTTTGAGCCATTGAGTATTGGTCAAAAAGCTTTGCATAATGACCTTCAGGTAATAAGGCTCAGATGCAGCCTGGATGCAGCATAGTAATCATGTAGCGCCAAACTCTCTGCTTGCTTTGTCCCGCTTAGTCAAGAAAGATATGCTCAAGATAAGAGTTGTCAGCTCAAGTTATATGTACATAAATCAGATCAGGTTTTTCATAGCACGCTCGTCCTACCCCTACCACCGCTGCTGCTGGTTGGGCGCTTGTAAATACGTGTGCGGCAACGGGTGCGCTTGGTGGTGCGGGATAGCGGGGGGCGGGGGGTGTATTGAGTGGGGCGACTCTGGGGGGGTCACATCCATTGCAACAGCGGAACCGTCCCTGTTTGATCTCAGCACTGTGCTCCCCCCGGGGCTGTGTGCGGGCGGGTTCATTTGACTGGCACTGCTCGCGTCCAGGGGGGTCCCAAAGGCAGCGTTCCCGCCGGGGTACTGCGGATATGACGAGCCCGCGTGGCTGGCCATGTTGTCGAAGACGGCGTTCAGCGACGGCCGCTTCGGCTTCTTCTTCTTCAACTCCAGGGGGCTGTTGGCTTGCTCCTGCGGAGAGGCCAGCCAACAGTCAGCGGTTTTTCGGAGCCCTAGCTCGTCTGCTCAAGAGCGCTGTGCCACGTCACTTGCAGCGACTTACAGATCAAGGAGCGAAGGTGGAAATCCAGATGTCGGTCGCCAAAGAGAACATGTCACACGCCGCCGTCTTTAGAAGAGCACCAAGCGAACGTCTGCCAATGAAGCAGCGCGGATTTAAGGGTGACTGATCAGGTGAGAGTCTTCTGAAAGCCCGCTGTGTCGCATACCCACCGCCCTGCTAAGAGAACAGTTGCAATAAGCCTCCGGGTCGACGCTCACCAAAGAAAATACCAACCCCTTCGTCGAGATGGAACTGAAAAAGTTCGACTAAGCGACCACTAGAAACTCCAACATACCCGAACGCTTGCTGCGGAAAGCTGAGTGCTGTCATGCCGCCAGTGCTAAAGTCGTTCAACTCTCAGTGTGTTGTCTGCAACGCCTTCAAGCGCCACACCAGACTCCTTCAGAGCAGTGCCTGTCAAGTCTGCTGCAACAAGGCGTAAGTGCTTCCTCCTTCGAACTCAATCTCCTTGCACACGAGTCTCCTTCCGAAAGTGTAGGAAAATGAGGAGTTTCAGCCGGAGGGAGCCTGACCTTGACGATCTCGAAGTTCTTGTAAGTGTACCCCACGAAGTTGACGTCCTTGGAGCTCAGCATCTTCCGCCACGGCCCGCTCTTGTGCCCCGTGTGAGGAGGGTTCACCTGGTGTGAAAGGTAACCGCATCTATTTGAACGGCAGCGATCGGATGTAACTGAATGCAAAGCTCATTGCGCGTCCAGCTTAGGTGAATCCACAAGCTTACATCAAAACAGTACACCCACCTATAAAATTGAGATACAGTTTGTGATCCGATACAAAAAGCGGACCTGGTTAAAATACTTGCGGTCCTAGCAACCAATGATCCGCGAGTCTATCGATGAGACAAAGTATGATCAGCTTTGAATTCGCGAACCCCCCCTTGAAAGCAATGGGAATCGGCCAGATACCAGTTCACGCAGGTGCAACTTTGTCTCACAGATTCTGACCGGGGGTAACCTCAAAGCAGGCTCTTAACTTATAAGGCCGGGAATACTCAATCCATGTACCAGCGGGACTTTCACAAGTTGTAACAAGGACTCGGGTGCCAGACTCACCTCCTCAAACTTTTCGAAGTTCTGTGTATCCAACTCGTTCGTCACTTCGGGCTTGTACGCTGCTGGGACGTTGTACAGGTTGTCCCAGTCGATACCATAGAAGAACGGATGAGACTGCAAACCGGTTCAGAAGAGGTTGAAGATCAACTTTCATCAAAAGTCAAGCCGGTCAGAAGCCCAAAAATCTCATAGACCAGGGGGAGAGTGAGAACCCAACTGCAAATTTCAGATTCATGAAGAATGTCAATTGGTAGCAAACGCATGTACCTATCAAGCGGTTAGGTGCGGCTGAGGTAAAAGTTTTGGGTGTCCGTGCTCAAACTGAGACAATACAGGGGGGCCTAAAGCAGGCGAAACCAAAAGTTGGCGACTCTTCAGCAGCGACCAACAGGATTTGATAGCGGCAGCAATAGGGCAAGAACCTCCTCAAGAACAAGAAAACGAAGACGACAATCAAAGCACGATAAGCGCTGAAATCCGGAAGGGGATCCGCTCATCTGGGTGTCAGCGGCTTGAAGTTCGAAGTAGGACAACTCCCAACTCATTGCCTTATGGAATGCGGTATGATAATATCTAAGTGGCGCCCCCAACCTCTTGTGGAGTCAATTCCACACGGGTCAAGCTAGGGCGAGGAGCTCGTTTGAGAGCGGAAAGTCAGCTTAGCGCCTGGAGGCGCTCACCTTCATCTCCTGTACGCTGCGTGTGCCTAGCCGGTGCTCGACGTCGCACAGTAACCGCTCGATCATGTCCCGCGCCTCGGGAGTCAGCTTCGCCTCGTCCGGGAACTTGAGGTGCGTCCGCCAGTTCACAATCTGCAAGCCACATCAAAACTCAAAATGAGTCCCCCAACGGCAGGATAATCTGGCTTTTGAGAGTGCAGAGAAGCTGGAAAGAAGAGGGTTTTGGCAAGGTTTCAAGAACCCATGTCCAACTCGAGCAAACAAGGAGGGGAGGACGGAAGGAGGGCGAGGCGATGCGGCTGGACAGTCCCTGGACGCAAAATTTGCAACGACCCTGGACGCAAAGATAAGCGACGACAAAGATCAATGACCTTCCTTGTCATCGTGTTCTCTCTGCAAGCAACCAGTATACCGAAGCTGGCAGAGACAACCTTTTCTGGACAGAAAGAACAAGATGAACCGACAGCCGTTTGATTGCACATGAAAAGCTTTTGGAGCCTACAGACCGCGGATCCTTGAACTCCAAGACCCCGGCTCTCCGACGTGCACTCGACAGGAAACCCGCTCGTCGAAGCACATCACATCCAATAGCTTCAATGCGAACGTCTAGGAACGTCCCCAACAAGATGAATCACCACGACTCGACAAATCAAAGTATACCTCTTGAAAAGAAGAAGGGTCCTTATGAGCCTTGTGTGCAAGACGAACGAGCGCAGAAATACAAACTCGGCTTCACAGAAACCGCAACATATCATTACTTTGCGCTTGCAGTGAAGTAAAGTTTCCTTCCGAAAGTCGTTCCATTTTCAATGATCTTTAAACTCCGGCAAACACAAGCCCCCCACCTTTCTGCAGGTTGACATGGGGTCGTCGCTGTAGAAGGGCGGGTAGCCGACGAGCATCTCGTACATGATCGCCCCCAGCGACCACCAGTCGCACTCCATGCCGTACCCCTTCTTCAGCAGCACCTCCGGCGCGATGTAGTCCGGCGTGCCCACCGTTGAGAACGCCTGAACGGAACGGAGAACCAGCATGAGCGCACTGGCGAATTGCAAAGTTGCTTAGGAGCAAGGGCAGATAGGACCTGTAGTTGATTTGGTGTGATTCTTGATGCGTCTCCCTAAACGGGCGCGATGTAGTCCGGCGTGGCCATCGTCGAAAACGCCTGACAACGGAACGGAAGATCAACATGAGAAGAAACGGAAAACCTCTTGAGACGGAGCGCGAGATTTCAAAAGTGGTTGGGGGACGGCTTCAACTCGTGCCGCTTCCGTTACCTTTCAACGTCGCAAGATGGACGCTCCATCTTCGCTGTTATTTGAGGGTTTTGCGAAACCCGTTGGCGAAACGTGTCCGGATGCGACTGGTGGGCCCATGGCTAAGCTTGCAGACCGGGCTTGTTATGTGACAATCGGACGGCTGCAACACGTGTTTCGGCCGTCGTGAAATTTCATGATCCGCCTGCTTTATGAAGTTGCAGACGAGCGCGGGCAAAGAGGATCTCTGATTGGTTTGGATCGAATCGAGAAGCATCACAGCAAACCCAGTTGGCCCGTTTAGGGGCACCAACGCTCGTTTGAAATAGACTCTGCTCTGCAAACCGACCGACTCATGTGTAATTGCTGCGGACTATGCAACTGGAATCCGTATGGCAGCAGATCCGAGCTGAAATCGTAATCTTGAGGAAGCCCTTCATCATACCTTAAGTAGGAGGCCCTCACGGACTCTTGGGTAATGAGGAAGTCGCAGCACAACAATTGTCCAAGAGGCCGTCTCAAACATCGGAGACCAGCTTCATGCCGCACATCATCCAGCCAACTATTCGAGTCCCGCAAGACTAGGCGGCGCAAAAAGTAAGAAAAACAAATTCTACAAGAAGTAACATTGCTTGCACAAAATCGTCCACTCCCATGTTGAAATCCTCTCAGCGCGGCGAATGCAGTGTCTCTCACCATTGCTCGCCTGTTTTGCTGCCAGTGCGACAGCTGCTCTTGTTGACTCCGCATGGAAGGGCCACGGACAGTGGGAAAGTTTGGGGCGTAGCCCGGCGCGGCAGGGTGACCGCTCGTGCTGGCGTCAGCCATCTCCTCGTCCTGCAGCGAAAGTATCTAGTGGTCAGCGTTTGGATTTGACATGTACTCTTCCAAGTACGAAACTCACACGAAGTCCTTAGAGCATAGGACAGAGCGTCTCTGAGGGAGCATCCCGCCATTGAGGGAGCATCCCGCCATGGGTGTCCACAGTAAGTCATGCTTCATGGGAGTGCGGCTTAGTATCGCAACAAAATCTGCACAACTTTCAATATCCTGAGCAGATCTTAGAGGAAACCTCAGCTACTTGGTCGCCCGGGGACAAAGGTCCCCAATGCCCTGTTTCAACGAAGCATAGGGTCTCAACATTTCAGCAGATGGTGACGGAGGGACCTCGGCAGATGTTCTGCCTCGAAGTTGGCAAGGTCAAAGCATTCGTGTTTCGCAACGTGGCAGTAGCCCTCATTCGCTGGGCCTTCCCTTGGCTGCATGCTTCGAGGCAGCCAGGTGGTCGCATGACAAGCGCATACCCCTTTCCAAGACTACACAGAGTGTGACACAAGCCACTCGTCTTAGCCCAATCTATTGAGGTGTACAAGAGGGAGGCAACTTCCTTCTGCACCAAGTAAGTTCAGCGCCGACAGAACAGAGAAACACATGTTCTGTGACAGTACTGCGAGAGTTCAACACCCTAGATCTGCGCACCTGGTCGTTCTCAAGCAGCGTTGGCAGCTTGCTTGTGTCGATGGGTTTGCACAGCCCGAAGTCGCTCAGTTTCATGTGGCCGTCCCGATCCAGAAGCAGATTGTCAGGCTTGATGTCCCTGCAGAGACAGGCACAACGCTTAAGAACCACAGAAAGTTTTTACACAATTCGCAGTACCATAAAGGCGAACCAGCAATCTTGCCCAGAGTCACCTGAAATTGACTATCAGCTGACAGTCCCAGAACGCACAGCTGACAGAATGATGAAAAGCTCTAAGAGGAGGCCAAATAAGACTTTTCACATGCTTTTCGAGCTACAGCTTTGCAGTCTGATCACGTCCAAATCTGATGAACTCAAGCCCGATGATAAGATTGGTCGTATGCTCGTCTGAAACACTACTAAGATAACGAGGCATGGGTAGCATGGGTTGGCAATTGTTGGCCCGAGTTTATTCAAACGGAAGCACAGTTTCTCAGAAGGCTCAGCTTAGTTCAAATTGTCCAAATCTCCATTTTAACAGGAAAATGTTGACGGCAAAAACAGAACAGCATCCTTCTTTTCCACTCGTTAATACAAAGGAAGCCAACGGTCACCGACATACCTGTGGATGTAGTTGGCTTTATGGATGGACTCAATTGCGAGCACAGTCTGAGCAACGTAGAAGCGGGCCTCGTCCTCCGATAAGGTGTCCTTCCTCATGAGCAACGTCATCATGTCCCCGCCGGGCAGGTACTCCATGATGAGGTACAAATACTCCTCATCCTGGAGAAACAAGATTGTCAACATTCATTAGGTGAAGATCTTGTAAACAGAAAAGGTTGGTTTGCTGACGGTTCAGACACTCGCTGACAGTTTTATGGGAAACCAGAGTCAGGGGTATACAGACAACGGATAGACTGTTTACAACGATGTTCTGCAATTTGCGTAGGTGATTGAGTATGAAGCTCTCAGGCGGACTCTTTGTAGCAGAGCCAAGACTAGGACAGGGACACGGACACTAAGGTTCCAAAATAAACTGTTTCCCTGCATCCTAGAAAGCTCAGGTAACAATCTACCTCTTCATTAGAAGCCTTAATGACTGTTGATACAAATTGGGCTTTGATGAGAACAGTCAACCTCCAAACATTAGGGTCAGCAAGGAGTCCAGCCGGAGAAACGATCAATAGGGAGGCTAACCTGGAAAGAGCAGTACAGCTTGACGATGCAGTGACTATCCACTTCCGCCAGCAGGTTCCGCTCTGCCCGCACGTGCTCCACCTGGCCCCTCCTCAACATCTCAGACTTCTTCAGCTTCTTCATCGCGTAAATGTTGCCCGTGTTCTTCTCTCGGCAGAGCCGAACCTGCAGACAGAAGCAGAGTAATGAGATGCCTAGCCAAGGGGAGTGCCCTTGGTTCGATTTTTTGGTGACGGTTCAGATACTTAGCAGCCGAGTGGATGTGATCCTTGTTGACAAGACTGGGACACCTGCAAGGCGACAAACCTCCAATCTGCTGAAGCTCGAGATCCTGACTGTTGCAGCAATTTGCCAGAGGTTAGCATTGGTCCAGCGAAGGTAAATTTTAATGACGCTTACAAAAAATGGGAGTCTTGTGGACTCTTATTATAACAAGAGCAAAGGAGTTTGATGAACATAGTACGGAGGAGACTATAATGCTGGTTCCCTCACAATGCCGTCAGATCGTTAAGTCCCATTGTGACCAGAACCCTAAAAAAGCAGAGTGCCTCGTGCTCACCTCTCCAAATGCACCTCTGCCTATGATTGTGAGCAGCTCAAAATCGTCAATGCTGAACTTGTGACGCTGCAACCTCATGTACTCCGTCTCTTTCCTCTCCAGTTCCTTGACCAACTGGTGCTGCTCCTCCTCTGGGAGATCTGCTTGCTGGATGCGCTTCTCAAGACTATACCGCCTGCATTGGACATGGAAAACAGCAGAATAAGGGGCCATGTCATGGCAGAATTGCTCAGCATCTATTTGACTGGCTAACCGACATTGTGAAATGAAAAGACCCCTTTACGGGCCAAGGCAACCCCACTCAAGTCAGCCTCTGTCCCGCCCCAACCCTTGAATTGAGCTCTCTCACGTGCAAGAAAACCCCCCTCACCTCTCTCTTCTGTCAGACAGGTTCTTCAAATGCATCTTGTAGTGACTCTCAATCATGCTCTTAGCAGCTGCCACCTTCTGCCGCGTGACTGTGGACGCCAAGTCAGCATCAGGCAACGACGCGTCTGCTTTTGGCCCGCTCATCTGTTGCATTCCCGGAGCCTCCCCTTCTCCAGCTAGCATGGCAGGACCCTGCAGTTTCGTGGCGCCCCGTGTCGCCGTGAACTTGTTGAACCAACCCTTTGTCTGGTCCGCCATCTGCTCTCGTTTGAAAATTCACAGGACCAAAAACCTTAGCTTGAGATGCTCATGGTAGAAGCCCGTCTTTCCTTTCGGGGATTCTGATTCAAGGCTGCATCTGCATCTCCTCTAAAAAGGGCGCCATGAACGTCTTTCACTCCTCCACGCAAGTTGCTGAAGTCCTCACTCAAGAGTCAACAACCCTGGCCTGGGGGCCGCCCCTTCCGAAGTTCACCGTCTGTTCAGTCTTTCAGAAGGACTAGAGATGATGTGAGCCTTCCGATAGAAGGTTCCCATATCGAGTGGCTCGATCTGTATGGTTCTGATCGTCATAGGTGGTTTCAACGGCTGCGATTGGTCGTGTACATTCAAAGGTTTCTGCACACCTAGGTAGTTGTCCCTGCCCAGGGGATCCCCTGCAATTGCGCAGCTGTCTGAAGAATTTCTCTAAGCTTGCAATCTTCCTGCATTGATTAATGAATTGGAATTTGGGAGCGCTTCTTTCGGATGAGCTCCTTGCACGGCGCTGTTTTGCCTGGCGTCTGTGGCCTTCTCGACGAGAGAGCGAATGAGCACCCACGTCTTTGTTGCTCTGCTAATGAGTTCCTCTAAACCCGCGGGGTTGAACTTCTAAGAAGTCAACCAACAATGTGCAGCGCGAATTGCCTGGGCCGTCAGGCCTTCTTGACCTTGTTGGCGATACTGGTGTTTCTCTCAAATTTTGCAAACACGTATGCTGCGCCGGTGAATGCAAGATTCAAGACCTTGGGTCCTAAGGACGAGTTGCCTCGATTGACTGTCTATGTCATCAGCCCCCCTTTTGCTGGTAAGCGTCGTTGGCCCTCATTTGTGAAACTTGTCTTTCGCCCCCTTTCACACATGCTGGGACAGAGAACTCTCATCTCACAATAAGGTCTCTTGGTTACAGTTTAGCAACTTGTGATGTAAATGTAGACGACACATGTTATGAGAGTGTCTCATCATCTTGGTCAAGTGCCACCGAACTCCATATGGCTCTCTTGGTTACAGGCCTGCTTTCTCCAGCATTACACTGACCAAAGCCAGAAACCTGGAGTAGGGACATTTAATGGTTCTTGATCTCAAAACAGCCCCTTATAGTTGATTATCCATGCAGTCCTGCATGCACTGAACATCGCACCTCGTGAAGGTACTGAACTAAGTGTTGACGGTCAAACTCATTTTTGACTTTGCCAGTCGTTGCATTAGCCTGTAGCAACAATGCAGGGCCAAGAATCTGTCGCTTGTTGAACTTTTTCACCAGTCTCACACCGGTTGATTCAAAAACATTCACTCAACTTTCTGGGGCAATGCCAAGAAAGGTGGGGATGATGTTGTGCGGTTGCAGCCAACTCTCCGCTGCTTGCATTGCAGGCCACTATATACCTCTGCTGTCTATCGCCTCAGAGCTCCACTTGCGGGGTCACAATGTCACCTTCTTGGCGCAAGTTCAGAGGGACAACGAGGACGTCCCCAAACGTTCTGTCAGCGAAGCAGGAATCGCCTTCCGAGCTTTGGGATTCACCCCACTGAATAAGACTGAGTTGGAGGACATCGTTAATCAGGTAGGCTTGCGGTGCAATGGATGTGGACTTTGAATCCATATTGATTCTGAAGATGACTGTAGATGAATGATTTGTATACATAATCGAGTAGTGAGGAAGGCGATTGGCAGGTGGTTTGGGAGTTTCTCTGAACTAATGGATCGGTTGCTGTATGTCTTGCACCGCTAATGGAGCTCTTACTTCTCTGTGACATGGAGTTCAAATGATTGGGCAGTTTGCTGCTTCAATACTTCATAGCTTTCAGTAAGCAGACAGACCCAGCAATCTGCCGTACTGCCAAGAAGTAATCTGGTAAAAGTGAACCTAGAGGGAATCGATTTGTCCTTAAAGCATGCTGAGTTGCACGTTAAAGTTATTCATCCCCTGCGACAACAACCTCTCAACCTTCTCTGACTACAGAATCCCCAGATAAGATGACCCTCATATACAAAGGACTCTCTACTTGATCCACACCAGGCTTGGATTATGAATGAACTTATTTTCATCTTTCCAACAGACACGAAGCGGCACCAACCTGCTGGGCGCCGTGAAGCACTTCTCGGAAGCTGACACCAGCGCTTACGTGGACTTGGACAAGCTTCTGACCCACGAACCTCATCCAGACGTCCTGGTCGTCTGCAACGTGTACCGAGGAATGGGCACGAGCATTTATCGCAAGCACGGCATTCCGGTGGTTTTAAATTACATGTTGGAGAACTATTTCTGGCGACCTCATTGGCCGTATCCCGTGCTTGGATCCGGGCTCTCCGACCGTATGACCTTCCCCCAACGCCTCAAAAACGAGCTCGTCAGCTTCGTGAACAGTTACCTGATTGAACCATACCTCGTGCGAACCCACATCCCCGAAACCCTCCGCAAACATGGATTAAACCCCCGAAACGGGCTCCGGACCATTTTTGACATGCACGGGATGCCTTCGATCTTAAATGCTGCGCCCGGGTTTGATTTCCCCGCCCCACTTCCCCCCAACGTGATCCAAACCGGGCCGTTAACTGTGCCTACCATGCAAGCTTTCCCCAAACCCCTGCAAGCGTGGCTCGACTCCAAGCCGGTTAAGTCTGTGGTTCTAGTTAGTCTGGGGACGGTTAACGTTATTGACGAGCGCATTGCCCGACTGATTGTGGAGGGACTGGGAGCAACCCGGGTTAACGTGCTGTGGGCTTTGAGGGGTGTTTATCAAGAGACTCTGGCCGGGTTGAATGTCCCAAGCACTTTTCGGCTGAAGGAATGGATCCCCCAGCGGGCGGTGCTGGCGCATCGGGCGGTGGCTGCAATGGTGACGCACTGCGGCAACAACGGGGTGCAGGTGAGCCTCTGCCGATGGAAGGCTCCATTCTCCCGTCAAATCTCTTCAAAGAGCCTATTTGCATTGAAAGGCGTGTCTTTTGTCACCTTGAAGCCATGCCCAAAAGGCAAACAGATTCCAGTCACACGGTTGCGGTTTGTTCACGTTATGTTGAGGTGTAGAATCCTGCTGCAAAAGTTTCCGTTCACAGCGTCGGTCTCCTCGTCCTAGAATCTCTTATTAAAGTCGAAACACCCTCTGCGCATGTTCTCAGCTGGAGGCGTGATGCATCCTATCACTGAGAACCCGCTTCTTTCAGGCTTTGCAATTGTGCGAACCGTAGGTCAGCAACGTGTCAACGCGTGTCGAAGTTGCCCATGACGTCATGAGGTGAACTAAAGCTAAGAATAAACCTCCTGACCAAACAAGTCGGCGCTTCCGGTCACGCAGGAAGCTCTGGCAAACGCGGTGCCACCTGTCGGCATTCCCTTCGTTGCTGGTGAGACTTTTGACTCAGCCCTTCTGATCTTATATGGAAGAAGTAAGGATCTGCTAGTTGATAGCCAAAAGCAGCTTCTCAGTGCACAGGCAGTCCGTTGCTCTCAGATGCTGAAAGCAGCTCGAAAGCCATCATAAGAAGCTCCTTGATTCCGTTCTATAACAAGGCACGGACGACCCTTTGAAACCTCGTTCTCTTCCTCCGGACCTGGCCAGTGTCGGCCAGTAGACTAATCAAGAGCACTTGAAAATGAGCGCCGTCAAACCTCTTTGCTTCAAAGCTTCAAACCCTGCACCACCTGATGCTGCTTGCTGCCGATCAAGTCCACGCAGCTCATTATTCCATTTTTGGTCAATCGACCGGCACTTTGGGTCGGCTTAGAATACGGGCCTGGTTGCCTTGTCGCGCTCAAGAAGAGGTGAGGCGAAGCTAGGAACTGGACGTCACACGAAGACCAAACAGAACGACGGCGCGATGCAAGGGCAAGTGCTTCGACGAACAAAGCGGAGAAACCTGATGTCGAAGAGAGACAAACACACAAACTGATCAAGGAGGAGAAGAAGAGAATCCGTGAACCAGAAAATGCACTCTAGACAAACGGGTGTGAGCAGCGGAAGCACACGCAGAAAAATGGGAAGCCATTCCGATCAGATTGCTTTGGAAGCGTGGCAGGCAAGATCTACTTCGGAACAATGAGGAAACTCGATCTGTCTGAAAGGATCTACAATTGCATCCCTTCTGCAGACCAAACGGACGTGGGCGCCCGGCTGGCCGCGGCCGGCTTCCCCGTCCTCAACCTGGCAACCGTCACCCCGTCCGAGCTGACGTCTGCCGTCCAAAAGGTGACGTCAGCTGGGCCGGATGGGGTAAACGAGTATCAGCAAAAGGCGCAGAGGCTGGCGCGGATCTTCCGGGCGTACGGGGGCGTCGAAAAGGCGGCAGGTGAGTGGGACGGTTGGGTCGGGTGGTCGCCGGGTGGTCGCCATACGAAAGGGTTCGGTGAGTGGGGTTGCGTTGACAGCCAGTTCTTACGCCGTTTCCTCATGCCAACCTCAACCACTGTTCCGTCTATCGACGAGAAGAGCACTTAAGCATCCACTGAATGGCCTGGTGAATGCACGGACCCGCGTGTCAGCGGAAGCGGCCTTGTGAGGGGATTGGACAACATGCAAGCGCGGTTGCTGATTTGGAAACCGCCTTTGCGTTTTTAGATGTTTGACCCCAAGACGCAAACCTTATCACAAATCACGCTGCCTCTAGATTTTCGTGCTCCTATTTGTGCTGGTCTGAGTCCTCTGGCGAAGACGCTAGCCTAGATTCCTTCTAGAAGGTTAGATTTGCTCGCGGAATCCCTGATCTGATGAAAAGGTGCAGTTTGTCCTGCACGGTTCTCGTTAGATTATCCAAGACCACCCTTCGATCGCCACTCTTCCTGTGCTTTCGAGACGCCAACCCTCCGCCCTCAGGAACTGGGTTCAGACGCGCTTTGCAAGGTTTGTACAAATCTTGTGTCAAGCACGTTCCCTCGCAATGATAACAGTCACAAAAGCAACTCTTCTTTTCCCTTCTTCGCAGATTTCGTGGAGCATATTGCGGAGGTGGGCTCCGATCACCTGCAAATGGCTGGCCTTTCAATGCCGTGGTACGTTCGGCACCGATACGACACCGGGCTGTTCTTGCTGGTCTTGGTGGGACTCCTTTTGCTTGGCGTTGTCAAGTTGTTCACGGGGGTGTACAAGGGGTTTCGAGCCTTGGTCTCAAACAAGAACAAGACCGATTGAGTAAAGCGATGTTCTTCCTGGTCTTGACGGGACTCCTTTTGCTTGGCGTTGTGAAGTTATTCACAGGGGTGTACACGGGGTTTCGAGCCATACTTTCAAACAAGAACAAAACTGATTGAGAGGCTCCGACGTTCTTCCTGCTCCGATGGGGCGAATCCTTCTGCTCGGCGTTGTTGAGTTATTCAGCGGAGCGTACAAGGGGTTTCGAGCCCCAATCTCGAACAAGAACAAACCCAATTGAGGGGGCGCGACATTCTGGTGGGTTGTTCTATCGGCGTACGTTGTTACATTATGCATAATAACGTACACGGGTTTCTAAGGCCGCATGGTCCCAGAGCGCATCGCAAAACCGATTGAGCGGGATCCTCACGTTAAGGGTTTTCCGAATCATTTCGGAAAATGGTACACTGGCCGACCATGCCCGCACAGACTTGCTGTTCATGTTTTGGAACTGGGCTGAACCTTGCGTACGATCTAGGGTTGTCATTGGTAGCAGAGATGCCGCTGAGGAAGAAATACAAGTTTCAGAAATGCTGAACATAAAAGTCTGTCGAGTGGTCTGATTACTATCTGTCGCCAAAGCCCGGCCGGCCAATTCATAATCGACCCCCCGGCGGCGTTCAAACCGGCACTTTAGTTGCTCTCATATAGTCGTTTGCATCGCGTGGTACCGTACGGTCACGCCGCACGTCAATTAGCAATCTACGCGCGTTTTAATTGATGCCTAGCTTTATGTAGAGCTCCTAGCTGGTAGAGCGGTTCGCAATATTGGCAGTGCCGAGCTTGCATGCTCCGGCCACACACGACATATGAATGATTGGCCCTAGCTACTTCAAGCCTTGAACGTATCTATTTCATGCTCGATCCGGCCTGACAGCTGTCATGCACTCCGGTTGGCCGCGGCCAACCGTTGGCCGTGGCAACATATGAGATTTCATTTAGTAACCTAGCATGGCCGAAGTCGAGCACTGAGTCAGTGGTTTCAATTAGTGAATAATCATGCACTTTTAAGCATTTTGTCATTAATATTGATGTGCACCCCGATTGGAAAACCTTGTGAAAGGGTGCATTGAACGCAATGGCACAGAATTATTGACGGTCGCAGAAAGAAGCACCCGACGCGAAGTTACAAGGTAAAATGAATGTCAGCTTGCCGACTCAAGCTAATGACGTCGTCAACGAACTTGAGTGCTCGAACACATCACAAGAATCCTTGCGTGTGGCATACACTGCTAGCGTGCTGCAAGAACTACATGCTATACACATGGTAATTACTTTGGCTTCATACCTATCTCAGTACCTGTAGCCATTCTGTTTGAGATGACTGTAAACTTGTCGCAATTCCAGACCAATCAAGAAGCGAGAAACAGTTGCCGTTTGCGACACTGGCCCCATGTTCCAGATCCTCCTCCCATTTGGACGATCTGGCGTCTTCTATATAACGCACACGCAACCAGCCCACTGGCTGATTCAGCATGTCTCACGCAACTAAGGCCTCACTGTCAATGCAAGATGGGCCGGTGGAGATCCTCTTCGCTTCCTCTCCGAGGGTCGGTGCCAAGATCTGCATTTTGCCACTTGTCATCAGTAACGCAAACCAAAACCTATCCGCTTGTGAGCGTTTGCTGCATGATCCAGATAAGCATGTCGCTGTTCCGATCCAATTTTCGGGTCCAAGACAAAGTAGCGTTTAGAGATTCGTCAATGCAAACCTGCTTCTAATCTCCACCTTCATGCCAGGACGGAAAGTGTTCGAGGGAATCAGGGAGCTAGCATTCTTGCATTGCAAGGAAAGACGGAAAGTGGATTAAGAGCATCTCGAACCAGAGCATCTTGAGCCATGCCGCTCTCACACGGACTGTGTGAACGAATTCTCGAATGTAAGCACGGTACACGGATTGGCAATCTCGACACGACCAGCATCTGTTTACAAGCACATGGAGCAGAGCGGGTGAGCTAGAAGCACCCCTATCCCTGGGAAGCGTAAACGCAAAACATACAAACACAGAATGCAACACTAACGACAAGGGTATATATGCTGGCGTCCAGGAAATGGATCGGGGTCTCACTGTGGTGCACGCGCGTGGAGCAGAGCGCAGTGAGCGCGACGCACGAGCTGGCGACGCCGTTGGACAGAAGCTCTGCGCCGATGATGATGCCAAACACCTTGTCGCGGTCGCGCGTGTCGTGGTGCCACCGGGTGACCGCCACCTGGCAACAGGATTTCACAATCTCAATCTCCGTTCCAGACTACAGCACATATAAGGGTCCCGTTTTGTTCCTTTTCCACTAGCTTAGTCACCTCGGACAAAAAGGAAAGTACGATAGACATGTTGCTTTCTCTGTTGATGGTGTCGACTGTTTGTTCCTGCCCTGTTGCCTGCGGAGGCAATGATAAATCTGCGGAACAAACTGAGCATCCGTGGGTTGCCTATGAAGGATTCTTCCGGCATCATTTCTGGGGAGAACATCCAATTCGATGAAAGATTGCTGGGCAAACGTCGTCAAGCCTGATGCGACCAGACTACCTACGCGGATACAGGATATCATTCTCGTTGAAGTTGTTTGGCCGCAAAGGACGCAATTACTGAACCTTGGAGGAGCGCAAGGTTTATGCTAACCTGGAAGAACGAGAGCGACACAATCCCGCTGATCAGCACGATGGGCGACGCCGCCATGTGCCGCAGCTGCGCCGCGAGGATGAGCTTGGAGATGCCCCCAATGACCAGCCACGCGGCGAGGCAGATCTGGAGCACTTCCGAGAGGCCTGAGACAACTAGAGCGATGAGGAAAAGTCCGAGGAGCAGGTAGACGACGGCGTAAAGGATGGAGACGGAACTGCCCTGGGCGTCGAAGGTGTAGACTCCGTGGATGATGGCGAAGAGAGCGGAAAAGGTGAGGGTCGCGCCGAGGAGGTATTCGACGGCCATCTGGAGGCAAGAAAGCGAGAGTCAGGAGTATGTTTAGAAATTGACTCTTCAATGAATGCGTTCCGCGTTGAACTTCGTCCATGAGATCAAAGAGAGCGGAGAAGGTTTCGCAATGTGTTTGGATTGATAGGGGGTAGATTGCGAGAAAGTGCCACCCTGTAGCTTTGGGAGCTGGAAACAGGAGAGGCAGGGAGAACAGAAAAGGTGAGAGATGTCCCAAGGAGGTATTGCACTGCCGCCTGGGGGAAGCTTAACGAATTGAGCTGGACATCATTCGAGGCTCTTCGAACAAAGAAAGAGCTTGAATACCGGAAGCTGAAGGCGTATACTCCGTGGATGACGGCGAAGGAAAGGGAGAAGGGGAGGGTTGCGCCGAGCAGGTACTCAACGACCATCTGGGGCAGAGTTTGCATTGCGGTAGGTAATTGCGGGGTGCTGGATTAAGAAACTTGCCGCCTAAGGTGGCTTTGAGAAGTCAACAGGTACACGAAGAGAGAGAAGGTAAGAGTTGCACCGAAAAGGTATTATACGGCAGCCGCCTGAGGGCGAGAAAGCCGAGACAAATCAGACTTTTGAGCGATGGTTCGATTTCTCTCCCCTCAATTCGTGGATGACGTCTAAGAGCGAGCATAGGGTCAGAATTGCATCAAAAATACAATTGACAGGTACCTGGCAAAGGAGAACAAATCGAGTCAGATTCTGGTCAAGGAGGCCATACAGGTGGTGACACCATAAGAGATGAATTCAAAACGGAAGCAGAGAAAATGCGGGTTGGTTTGAGGGGATACTGGTGGCATCTACAGGTTGACTATACTTAAGGGTTGTTGAGGTCCACCCATCAATTTGGCAGATTGCCGATCCTGCTGATGAAGCAAAAGAAAGAAGGAGCATAGTGTTGGCCCAAGAACCATCAAAAGGTCCCTTGAGCACACTCAGCAGTATTGAGTGGGCCTCGAATGGGGCAGGGAAGGACGATCCATTTTCTGAAAGGGTGTTACTTGCTCGTTTCGGAAGCACTGAGCGTGACAGTATGCATGCAACATAACATTGCGCCAACTGGTCGCCCAAGACACTGACCAGAATCAACTAAATTATGAATCTTGAGGCGATATGGATCTTGATATTCCTGGACCCCCAAGTCCGAGGGAAGTCAGGAACAATCTACATCAGTAATGCTCGTGTACAAACGTGCCTGAAAATCGATGAAAGCCTCAAAAGGGTTAGCTTGCCGACCATCTCAACCACCGAAACCAGAACCGCTTCAAAAGACCTGCAGATTGATATCAACAGCCTGTTGTGAAGTGCAAATTCAAACCAACTGAACGCAATGCCGTAATCACCTTGAGCAGGCTGGGCGCCGCCAGGGCCACGACCCCCATGAGCAGCAGGCTCATCCCCATGAGCAAGAACCACACTGACAGCTTCGCAATGCTCTCAAACGGGATCGTCGGACACGCATCCAGCCCGCAGTTCCCGCAGGGGCTCCGAGGACCCCCCTCCTCTTCATCCCCAACCAACACTGCCTCATGATGATGATTCCCCTCGGTCACGGGGGGGTCTATTACGGGCTCACTCTCCAAGACAGGAGCAGACGGATCGTGCGACGTCTTCGTGGCGTCTCCGGCGTGCAATGCCGCGCGGTTCGCCTCGTAATCATGCGCAGCTGCGAGGGCGGGGTCGTCCTTTGCAGCTTCCGCCATTGCGTCCGCAGAATTGTAGAGGAGCCAGGCACTTTGGTTGCCTCCACAAAGCACTTGCCTGCAAGCGCCCCAACCGTGCAGAGCTACTAGGGGGCCAATTCACCATGCCAGCGCAGGGTGGCAGCTGGCCAGCTGTCCATGGTGGTTCCGAACTAGGTCGGGGCTGTTCTCAACAATCGTCTTGGCTTTGGTCATCAAGTGCCCTAGAAGTCTTACAAGTTTTGTAACTTAGCACAAATGGCAACCGTCGATGTTGCAAGTCTGAGCATCATCCCGCATTCTCCGTGGCAAACGGTTGAACTTGCAGCCTTGGCTTCAGTTTTCAGACCTGACTCTTGAGGCTGGGGGCTCAAATCACTTGCTTTGATTTTCACAGAGGAAGAGGGAGGGCGCCAGAGAGCGGCTAAGCTGGCACTCAATTGATCTCTGCGTTGCTCTTGATTGTGACCCTGTAGTCGCAGCTTCACGAGAGCCAATATCCAAGAAGCGGGAGGCAATTGGGCGGTCATGGCCGGAGCAGGAGTGAGTTACCTGGCTGTGCTTGGCGGACGCTTTTGCAGAGATCGATTGGTTGGCATGATTCGGGACAGGGGTGGTGTACTCTAAAAAGCTGCAAACCGGTTGTATGGTTTGGAATTGGCGCACGAAGGATGTTTTTTGTTGCAGATTTATCATCGTGTATTGAATCCTTCGCTCTTGCATTATCCTCCAGGGCACGAGGATTCTGCAAGATGAAGCGGTTGAGGAGAAGGGAGAGAGGGCCAGGATGGTAAGCTCCTCGCTGCCCTTAAGATTCTGCGCTTCTTTGGTCGATGCCTCCTTCAATCAGGAGGAGCTAGCTGCATCCACATAGTTCCGACATGTCTCTCCCTGTGCATTAAAGTCCCACTCTGTCTCTTTTGATACTTTGTATGGGCTATGGATCATGATATACTACTCCATTTGTTTGGTGTTTGAGCACATCTTCAAATGAGGGGCAAAGTACACATGTGCCACCAGCTGATGTCCTCACTGCTTACTGTCGACCCTCTATTTCTTTCCATCCAAGATTAGCCTTGCCGCCTGAGGCAGGGTGAGCTAGCACACACCAAATCTCTCCCTTTTTGTCAATTTAGAAAGTGGTGGCAGACTGTATTGGGGAACGTGTGCCACCCTTCCCACCCTCTCAGCTGGGAAGAGTGGCGGCTTCCTATTTGATAATTTTGATCGACGCACTCACATTAAAGACCAGACAGAAATAGAAAAGAATCAGAACCTTAGATACGCCTTGAATAATAGTGCATCGCAACATGATGTGTCAATCTGCGGATGCAAACACGAGCTGTCTTTCATGCCCTGATGTGTTTGACTGAGGGCCTTCACTTATTTCAGGCTTCATTTGTTGGAGCCATGGCAATCGCTGATCTGGTGAAGACAACACTTGGACCGAAGGGAATGGTAAGCAACGTCGCTCTGAGCTGCAACATTAATCTAGAGGGTCTGAAGCGTCCCTGCACTGCCATACGCAGAATGCAGCACTTGACGTCGATGCATTGTTGGACGACTGAGAGGAGAAGCTTCGCCTGTTTACAGGCAGGTTGAATGATTCCATGTGTGCCCTGCAATCAATTGCTTGATTATGTTGAAACTTGTTGCAATCTGGGGTTTCTGGTGGCGACCATCTGGGCGGCAGGACTGCCATAAGGCCAAAACAGTGCATTTTGAGTGGTTCTCCTCAGACTAACCGATTGCAACGCCCGACCGGATTGCAGGACAAGATTCTGCAGTCAACAGGGAGGGGCCAGAACATCATGGTCACAAATGACGGGGCAACCATTTTGAAGTCGCTGTATGTGGACAATCCAGCTGCAAAAGTGTTAGTAGGTGAGGGTTCAGCTGTGAATTATAGTGCTGGGAAAGTTGCTGCCCCTCTCAAATCTAACAGCCATGCTTGCTTGTGGCTGATGCTCACGCTTGAGTGGCGAGGGAGGCGTGTCTGCTTCTCAGAAGGGCACCATAGCTGCTGCACCTTCAAGCGCGGTCAACTTTTGAGATTACACAAACAGGCAGTGATTGTGTGCCACATCAACCGTCTGCGTGCTTCTGCTGCATAAGTGTCTATGACCATCAACTGCTACCTTGTTGGTGCATTCTGGTACCCTTAAACTGGAATTTTACTCGGTTGTGGGGTTTTTGTACTCACGGCGTACTTACTGAGTGCTTTCGTGCACCACGTAGTGGTTGAGGGGCGCGTTGCTGTAAGCGTCACTAATATCCACTTCAAGCCGTGTTCTGGGGGAGCATGTTGAGTGGTATGCTGAGTGCAGTGGATAGTCAGAGTCAGCTTTGATCTTGTTTTTCACAACAGCCTCTGATAGCATCCTTTAAACAGAACGCTAGTGAAAAGCAGCTCAGGAAAATTGCAAAGGGACCGACTGCACTCAAACTGCTCTTGAGCTCACTGAACACAACCCTTGATTGTTCCAGGCCAGGAACAGTTAAATGGCAGTGACTGGTCGTCCCATGTCTTCTCTCACCAAGTCAGTGACGTTTGTTACACTTTGCTCTTCTGCAGACATTTCGAAGGTACAAGATGATGAGGTAGGGGACGGGACGACGTCGGTGGTCGTCCTTGCCGGGGAGCTCCTACGGGAGGCAGAGAAGCTCATCAGCCAGAAGATACATCCAATGACCATCATCTCAGGTAAGCTGATGCAGAACCAAAGCGAGAATTTTGAGGAGCTCGAATGCGTCACTTAAGGGATGCTTATCAAGCCGCACGAGTTGGTGACATCTGAGTTTCTCCCTGGCAAGAATAGAAACAGGAGGCGGCTGTCTGTTTCCGCCAAGCATCGCCCCCCCATGTCAGCTGCTAGTAAGGAAAAGCTCCCATTTGCCCGTCTGTTCTGCATGAGAGATGCACTTTGAACGGGTCTACCTCCTTGAAGAGACGTTCTTGATTTGCAGGAGGTTTCGAATGTACCAAGCCTCGTTTGAGTGCACCGTTGTATCAGTTTTCGAGCGACTCTGCTAATACGATTTTGCTCGATTGCAGGCTTCCGAGCGGCTGCTGAGACCGGGAGAGGAATCCTAGAGAAGGCTTCTTTCAATAACTCCAAAGACAAAGGTGCGGACTTGCAAAACTCCTTAGCAGTTTACGCAGACCTTTTCCTCGCGTTGGTCTTGCCAGGAACAAGGAGTGTTTCGCTCTGTGCTTTGCACTTATTGCCCTCATCAGATAATTCACTCCACGAATAGCGGTCTGTCTATGTGGCAATCCCTGTGCTCGAACTATCAGCAAGCCATCTGCAGCAAAGACCGGCTTAGACTTTCACCAGAAAGGGCTTTACTAACTTCGCTCAGAGCTTGGCCAAGTCCCTTCCGCGATTGCTCAGCTTGCTGATGCGGAGCGGCTTCATTGTTTGCAGACAAGTTCCGCCGGGATCTTCTAAACATCGCCATGACGACCTTGAGCTCCAAGATCCTGAGCCAAGACAAGGAGCACTTTGCGGAGCTGGCAGTGGACGCGGTGCTGCGGCTACAGGTGCGTCACACGACGCTCCATCCCGATTGTGCTCATACCCCTTGAATGATTCACGAACGAAAGTATACGGTTTCGTAAGATGCTTTACATATCTGTTCGACGTCTTGAAATAGCCAATATCAGTATCCCCTTCGAGTTTACCAAGTCTTTCTAGATTCACAGCATGAAATGAACCGGTGCGGTGTGTGTCAAGGAAGTCTGGGCCGATGAGTTTGTCGATATTCTGATAGAAAAGGTGCAAAGACGTGGGGGAGCTAAGGGGATCCGATAAATCCTTGACAAACCGGTTTGGGCTGCGCCTGGAGACGTACATTTGTGAAGTTCACACAAGCCCGAGCGTCAGGGACAAAGCAACAAGCAACGTACTGCAGTTGGCAATAGAGTCTGTTTCAACTCTCAGTGCTCAAGTACCTGTCTAGTGTCGCGAGGTCGTGTTCGGAGCTGTGTCCCCTTTCGCTTTCAAAAATGCAGGTCAAAGCCCGCCCATGGCCTTGCAATATTAATGCATCCGTGACTTGAGAGATGGTATCCTTTCCTGAAAGTCTGTCATCGATGCTTTCAGCCACGCTCAGGCTGCTTCCTTTACATTGCAGGGGAGCGGGAATCTGGAGGCTATCCAGATCATCCAGAAGCCCGGGGGTTCACTCCAAGATTCGTTCCTTGACGAAGGGTAAGCATCCAAAATAACGGCTAGTGCCACACATCTATGCAAGTTTCACACGTAACAGCTGTCTGTTGCGTCCTTAGGGCTGGTAAACTGCAGGTGAGTCGACGCCGAAAAGACGCGACGGTTTCAAGTTGGAGTGGCGGCTCGGCTGCTAAGTTGGGCCGTCGAATCAGTGTCCAGGATATTGCCAGAGTTTGTAGTGACATCTTCAAATTATAAGATATTGGTCAATATTGGGGATGCGTACTTCGGAACCGAGAACTGAATGAAAGGATCCTGCAAGCATACAGTAAGATTACGTGGCAGCCTCAAAGTGTCGACTCCGCACAGCCAGTGGTCACGGATTACGCACTCCTAGTTCTTTCACGCCGCTGACCTATCCAGCCATCTCCCTTCGAGATGCTTAATCCGGCCTGTCTTGTTTCCCGGACAGATTCATTCTGGACAAGAGGATTGGGGTGGGACAACCGAAGCGCATCGAGAACGCCAAGATCCTGGTAGCCAACACGCCAATGGACACCGACAAGATCAAGATCTACGGGGCACGTGTGCGCGTCGACTCCATGTCTAAGGTCAGAGCGGCGCAACTTACAATTGCTCAGGATAAGAAGAGTGGTTGCTTTGTAGGAGTTATGCATCGAGGGTTGTTGATCCCTGTCGCTTGATGGCGCGAGATTCTGCACCCTTCCATCGGTTCGTCTTTCTCGCATGAAGTGCCTTCAGAAGTTCAGCTTTTTGATCTGAAACTTATCCCATTGTCTGCTCATGTCGGAAAGACGATTATAGGAAAACACGGTTGACGACAATTCTCTGATTAGAGGCTAAAAAGTTTTGCAGTTTGAAAGCATCAAGCGAGGAAGGAGGACTGGCAGAATGCGGACTGGATGCGGGGGTAGATCGGCAGGACGAGATCACATCTTTTAAAAGAGGATGGTTTCGCAAACTGTGGCGCACGCCGGATAGATATTCGAAAATCAAAGGTTACAAGAAAGTAACGCAAGGCTTGTGCAGCACTTATCGAGGCTGCCGAGAAGGAGAAGATGCGGAAGCTTCCTCATGAGACAATCGACGTCTGAAAGAGCAAACTCCCTCACAGGTCTTGAACATAGAGCGCGTAGATCTCGCGCACGTGAATCGCTTGACCTCAAGTAGTACCATGTTGTTGGGTATGCAGGTGGCGGACATCGAGGCGGCGGAGAAGGACAAGATGCGGCAGAAGTGTGCGACAAGATTCGACAAGGACTTTTAACTCTCGGAAAGTCGTTATCGTCGAAAGCATGCCCCGTAACTCCACGCAGTCCTAAGCTTATATCGTAACCGCAGGTGGCCGACATCGAGGCGGCGGAGAAGGACAAGATGCGGCAGAAGTGCGACAAGATTCGACAAGGACTTTTAACTTTCGGAAAGTCGTTATCGTCGAAAGCATGCCCCGTAACCACACGCAGTCCTAACCTTATATTGTAACCTCAGGTGGCCGACATTGAAGCTGCGGAGGAGGACAAGATGCGGCAGAAGTGCGACAAGATTCGACGAGGACTTTTAACTTTCGGAAAGTCGTTATCGTCGAAAGCATGCCCCGTAACCCCCCGCAGTCCTAACCTTATATTGTAACCGCAGGTGGCCGACATTGAAGCTGCGGAGAAGGACAAGATGCGGCAGAAGTGCGACAAGATCATCCAGCACGGCATCAACTGCTTCGTGAACCGGCAGCTCATCTACAACTTCCCGGAGGAGATCTTTGCGGACGCGGGCGTCATGGCCATCGAGCACGCCGACTTCGACGGCATTGAGCGGCTCGCGCTGGTCACGGGGGGCGAGATCGTGTCGACGTTCGACGACCCGACGACCGTCAAGCTGGGGCACTGCAAGGTGGGTTCAGCCAGGATTTGGTATATATCGATTGGACCTTCTCGAAGGAACTTTGCGAGCTACTAAATCCGTGGCAACTGAATTAAGGTCCATTATTGAGGGGAGTTTTGTCTGGCGTTCTACGACCTTGCGCTAATCAAGCTGGGGCACTGCAAGGTGGGTCCTGCGGACACTGTTCTTTCTTTCTACTTCTTTTTTCCTGTCTCCTGGCAGACAACACTATTTTGAGTGAGTGTGGGGAATGTGGCTCAGGTGTATGACGGTTTGACCACCTTAAGCTGGGGTAGTGCAAGGTAAGAAGCGCTGAGATCACTGTTCCCCGATCTGTTTGCCCCAAAGGCGGTTGAGTCTTTGAGTCGTCAAGGGGAGACTCAGTTCGACGTTCAACGACCCGGCGACTGTGAAGGTGGGGCCTTACAAGATGGGCGCTGTCGAGACTGCTTATCGCTGTTCGCACACTCTTCAGCAGAAATTATTGTTGAAGGTGATTGATGGTGGGTTGGAGCTTCGTGACCTTTGATCGACAAGCTGGGCTCCAGTGGTTAGTGTAAACATGCGGAAACCTGATGTTGGTCATCCTAAGTAAAAGGCAGTCTAGCGACACGAGACCACACACCCTATTCTCCGAGGTCCAAAGCTCTGCACCTACACATCCACGGACTGGAAAGTTGGATCTTTTAGGTGCCCGCTTCTAACGGGCCGTATGCCAAGAGATCCACTAAAGAGGATATCGTCCTTTAAGCACGCCTTCTCCTCGTCTTTCTGGATTTTCCTCTTTGCTGATAACCACTTTTCGTTGCAGCTGATTGAGGAGATTATGATAGGCGAAGACAAGCTGATCCACTTCATCGGCGTGGACAAACCCGAGGCCTGCACCATCGTTCTCCGGGGGGCCAGGTAAGAATTTGGGGTTAGGGTCTAGGGCTTAGCGTTTCACACTTCTTACATCGTACATGGAATGACTCTTCCTTGTCTGCACGCTTTGGTTGCTTCTTTTCCGTCTTCTTGTGTTGCCCGTACGCGTCAAACAGGCTGACCGGTTTGCCGTTCTGAATTGGGGTGACTCTACTCGGATACCTCGCACTGTTGGTGAAGCCCATCGCTTCGCTGGACTCCGCTTGAGTTCCATACCCTTGACTCGGTGGAGAATCTTTCCATCGCCCCCGCTTAAAAGTCATTCAAGCCATGAGTAATCCGCACCATCTTTACTCCTGACGGGGAAAGGCTGTCTGCACATCCTTCATCGAGAACAAATACCATTGACACAACCGCTGAAGGGATCATAATGATAGGAGCCACACTGCGGACTCCTCCTCGCAGATTGTCCAGACGAGACAGCGGTCCTGCGAAGCATCTCACCTTTTCCGCAAGACCTTATGCGTGTTACCCAGCTCTGGGCGGAAATCAGTATATTGATCAGGATTGTCGCCGTGTCAACTGCGCAGCACGCACGTTTCAAAGGAAGCTAGCAATTGCTGCAAATCCAACTGAGATGTATTCAAGAGCTTCGGTGATAGCATGCGAGCTGACAAAGTGCTTCGTGTGACTTGCAGCACGCACGTTCTCGAGAAAGCAGAGCGATCGAAGTAAAAGCCTTAAGCTTCTGATAAGGACACATGCAATAAATGAATCTGCTGCCAATTCTATTTGCAGCACGCACGTTCTTGAGGAAGCGGAGCGGTCGCTGCACGATGCGCTGTGCGTGCTGAGCCAGACCGTGAAGGACAGCCGCGTCATTTACGGGGGCGGCTTCCCTGAGGTCATGATGTCGAACGCGATCGAGGATCTCGCCCGGCGGTGAGACACCGATGCTGACGTCACCTGGACACCTATGCTGACGTCACTTGCTTTAATAGTGCCGAATTGCTCTCTTTACGATATTGAGCCGCGACCTTCGTTTGCCCGTGTTTCAGGTCTTCTTATCCATACGCGGAGCTCTTACACGTTGACACGACAGTGCACTATCTTCTTCATTCTCGACCAGTGTCGCTCTAGTTTTTGTAGCTCTTGAGGAGGAGAGGGCTTGGGTCCTGTTTTGCAGATGCGTCAAGCACTTTTTCGCAGTTGCCAGGTTTGGACCAAGATTGTTGTGGTGCAGAATTGTTGCTTTGGTTCCTCTGCATCAATATGCTCGAGGGGGCGGAGCTACTTTGCAAAACTGCATTCGCGAAGGAGCGAAATCTGGTGCACATATTGGGGCTTGCGTTTGGACGCCTTTGGTACCTGCGCAATGATATCTCCCGATTCCGCTCCCAAGTTTCTGATTTTTCTCCTCCGCAGCACGCCCGGAAAGCGCGCTATGGCGATTGAGGCCTTTGCGACGGCGCTGCGCGGTATTCCGAGCACAATCGCGGAAAATGCGGGGCTCGACGCCGCCGAGATCGTGACGCAGCTCCGGGCGGAGCATGCAAAGGAGCGGAGCAAGGCGGGGGTAGACGTAATCAGGGGGACGGTAAGCCAATCTTCTCGAAATTGATATGTACGGATGTGAAGCCATCGATTGCAAGGACACTTTCATGGATGTCTAACTGAGGGGGAGTGAGAACGAGCGGTTTATCTGCAGTCGAGGGGACCGTAGGATTCCTTTCGGCGAAAGGCACTGCTCTTAATCGGCGAAAGCTCTGCTCTTTACCAGGTCTTGAAGGGGATGCCACGCTTGGGTGGTCTGATCGGATGGTGTTTGGACCGTTCGTGCGGTTTATCACTGGAGATTGAAAAGATATGCTTCTTTTTAATAGCTACATCTTGCAGTGTGGGCTGGCATCTGAAGTTCCGAACCGCTTCTCTGGTTCAGCTTCTGTTTGAGCACTTGCAACCAATTTTGACATCGTTGGATTCGTCTCTGCTTGTTCTGCATATTGCAAACTCATTTTCCGGATCTTGTGCAGATCGGGAACATGGAAGAGCTAGGCATCTACGAGTCTTTCAAGGTCAAACAGGCCGTCTTGATGTCGGCCACAGAAGCGGCGGAAATGATCATGAGGGTAGACGAGATCATCAAGTGCGCACCTCGGAAAAGAGAGGGAATGGGACACGGCATGTAGCTCCAAGAATGAAGGCAGAATATGGACTCCGTTTAATGAAATTGAGTCCTTACGAAACGTTGAGCGCCTCAGTCCTGCACACGAAGGACTCAACTCATGCAATCACCTCGAGGCTGCAAGCCTCCATGACCCTTGTTAGTTTGCCATGCAGTAGAAAATCAAATTGGATCCCAGCAATGCTTGCAGGCTGCAATATTTCAGAGTGCACATGGTAGACCTCGAAGTTGCACCACTGCCATGCACACTGTGTGCGCAATCAACCGACGGTATTAATTAAGGTGATCATGGGCCGCGCAGTGCGACCGTACGTATCTAAACTTACACACAATGTATATCGAATCAGTGTCTGCCAAGCGAGGTACATGATATGAAACTGAGCTGCCTGGCGCGGCAGCCGCCGGCCATGCATGCATATGCTGCAGTGCGTCATATCCAATTGCTCAAAGATCACATGCACCATGGGAACTTGAACTTATTATTATAAAACATAATGATGTGCCTGCACGAACAATTTGTTATCGATCTGAGATATCACATGCATCCAACAGTGCGCATGCATTTGGGAAAAAGTAGCATCGCCACTTACTGTCAATGCTCAATGCGCGTGCAGGAATATCTGCAATGTCGAATTCACTCTTCGGGTTGCTATCTGACTCCACACATGCACACGCATATAGCGGGTTGCCAAAAGAAAGTACTCAAGTTCTGAGACCACAGCACATGCACCATGGATGAGATAACAAGAAGAATTCAATGGTTCAACACACAAATACGTCCAATCAACACACAAATATGTCTGGTCCAACCAAAGTTTCATTGTTTGTCAGACCCCAGTCATCTTGAGGATCAATCTGGTGTGTACTTCACAGTGCCCGGCTCAAGCTTTTATTGAACTGACTGCTCAGCACGTGCTTGAGGGCCACGCAAGCGAGCTAACTATCCTGAACTTTTTGACAGCTACAGTTTTTGTGCTTTATTGCATTTTAACATGGAGGGCAGCCTGGCCTTTGATCTGATCGTCGAAGGCAAGCTGCCGTCTATTAGTACTGCAAGACCCAGGACCAAGCTGGTCCAACGCCTGTACAAATGGACACAAACGCTGCCAGCAGCTAGCTGGCCATCTGCAACCCAGCAAATAAAGTAACAACCCATGCTGCGCCTACACAGCCGAGTAGGCCAGATTGTTAAGAAACGCGTGCTCCTCGAACCCGCACCCTGTCGGCTTGCACTGCTCCTTCTCCTCGGGCAGGATCATCTTGTTCATGTTAGTTCCCCGGTAGTGGAACCGGGTCGTGTCCCACGGGTGCGCAATTTTGGGCAGGAACGGTGCCTCTAGCTCCCGCCTCCGGAGCTTCTCCCACTCGAACCCGGCAAACCAAGGGTGAGCCCGGATCTCCTCGATCCCCAAGTCTCCCCAGCCAAGCCTGTCCCCCGACTCGTGCTGCAACAACCGGGTTATCAGGTTCTTTGCGTCTGCGCTCAGGCTCTCCGGAAACTGGGGCGGCTTCTTGTCCTTGATGCGCTGCAGCACCTTGGCGGGGGGGGTCTTGGGCGCGTCCCCGAACGGACATACCCCGGTCAGCATGCGGTGCAACGCCACGCCGAGCGACCACAGATCCACTGACCCGTCGTGCGCAAACCCGCGCACGATTTCTGGGGCGACATACGACGGCGTGCCAACACGCGCACGCGTGCTTTTGCCCTTGGGGAGCTTGGCGGCGTAGCCAAAGTCGACGAGCTTGAGGTAACCTTCGTCGTCGACCAGGAAGTTGGCGAGCTTGATGTCGCGGTGTGCGATGCCCTGGGACTGCAGGTACCCTAGCGCCTCGACCATGCACGCAACGTAGAACTTGGCCTGCTGCTCGGAGAGGGTGTCGTTGTGCTCCTTGACGAGCTGCTGGAAGTCGCCGCCGAGCATGACCTCCTGAAAAAGAAAGCAGGGGACAGGCAAGTTAGATGACTGCGGGAGGGGGAGAAAGAGATGAGGACAGGAGAATATCAAGGTCTGCATTATGCACCCAGGCAAACTAAACTTCCAGATACAAGTTCCAGAACATAGAAACTGTAAGAGACTGCAAGGCAAACAATCAAGAACTGGAAGTACACCCAGCAATGCACGCAGAATCAGTCAAGAAAGATGCAAACTGACAAACAACTTGCTATTAAGAGGTGTGAAAGCAGCTGGACTGGCTGTTGCGATTCTTGTGAGAGCCTGGTCCTCCAGACGGCAGGCACTAACAACCTCACTCTCACCAGATCTCTCGTCAATAAAAGAACCAACAGTAAACAGGCGTTGCCACCCAGTTAGCAGCAGTCAAACAGAATGTTCACATAATACTTCGTAACATTGGAATCCTTACCTGGAGCAGGTAGGTGGACCCTTGCCACAGGAAATGCTTCACGTACTTCCCCACAAAGGGGCTGCTCAGGCCGCTCAGCAGCTGAATCTCGCTCTTGAGGCAGGCATCCTTGCACGGCTCCCGGGGAACCCACTTCAGAGCAAAGACCCCGCCAGTGCTCTTGTGCTCAACCAGACCAACGTGGCCAAACCCTGTGAATGGAGGGAGACCATATCAGATATGGTTGCAACAGGAACCTGCTGGGCAAAGGTTGGTCAAGCAATGGGAGCCATTGCACAGGGACCTTTGGACTCCGTGAATCCAATGCTTAAGATTCATTCTTACTTGCCCTGTTGCCAACAGGGATTTAAATCCCCCTTCTGCTGACCTCAATCCCCCTTACTGCTCGATCAATCCCTTAATGCTGAACTCAGTCACATCATTTCAAAGTGGACGCATGAGAATGCAACGACTGCCAACAAACTGGCATATTAGTTCTACTGTGGTACATCCGACTGCAAAGAATCTAAACATTACAATCGAGGCAGTCAGCCAGAAACATTGCAGGAACAGGAAGCCAAGACCGATAAAGCAGGCCTCACCTCCAGCCCCCAGCATGTCAATGTACCGGTAGTTGCTCAGCTTCGACTGCTGCACATCTGGCACCATATTCTGCAGGGGGGCTCCCTCTGGAACCTGAGTGAACCAATCCCGCCTCAGAATCGTCTTCAGCTCCAGCTCTGAGATGAACAGGCACTCCATTCCCCCAGGCCCTGCGTAGAGCTTGACCTTTGAGTTGTCCTCTGCAGTGTGCTTCCCCAACCTCAACCAATCGCATCCCAACCCCACAGGCCCTGACTGGCAAGTCCCCGGCCACTCCTTCAAACCAACCCCCTCATCCAGGACACTGCCGAACGCAGCACCTTTGAACAAGAGCTTCTCCTTCTCGGGGTTGAACGTTTGGCTGCCAAAGGGGGCCTCGCTGTTATCATCCATGTTAATGGACGCCGTGCCCTCTGTGATCAAATACAACCCCCGCTCAAGGTTCTTGTCATTGATGGGAACACCATTGAGTCCCACAAACGGCCGCCGAACCATTCTTGAGGCAATGTCGTGCAGGGACTTGAGGGAGGCCTGCTTGAAGATCAGTTGCCTGCAGAATATATTTGTTGCATTCAGAATCTCACAGCACTACGACAGTGCTTAAGAAGAGATGGTCCAAAAGATTAAGCTGAGGCGAATGAGCAGCTTAATCGACATCCTCCGCACGAGTTGTATGAGAACCCAGCCAATACAAGTGGTTGCTAAAAAGAACAAAATACATTTTTTATCCAGACCTGTGCTTAAACCTCCACAACAATGTCACTAGCAACTGCTGAACTCCTGCTTACTCAACTCACCTTCTGAGCATCTTCCTGGCCCAAACAACTTGGTCGTCGTCATCTGCATGCAGCAGAAACCCCGGATGTCCACCGCGTCTCTCTTCCTTCGACCAACCAATGTCAAAGTCCAGCCCACTCGTTGACTCTGGCACATCATTCTGGCCAGCAAACTCTCCAAACTCCTCTGGTGGCGGCGCCCCATACTCGGGAATCTGCTGCGTAAGAGCTGAGCTAAACTCCAAACCCCGCGCAACCCCAACTGGCTTCCTATCGAAAAACTCATCCACAAACGCCGCCCCGCCAATCAGCTCCTCCGCATGCCGAACCTGGCTGATCCTGCGCGGCTCATCCTCTTGCTCCACTGTGTCCCGCACAGCCAGCCTGCGCAGGTGGTCGATTCTCAGGTCTGGGACTGGAGCCGTCGTCGGCAAAGTCGGCCCACTCCACCTACGTGACTCCATCCTAGCATCCTGCGCCAGAGACGAGCGCACACAGCCCAAGCTCGCCGTTCTGTCTAGCCTGTTACCAGGCGACCGGATCCCATCACCGTCTCTACAAAAGGACCCGAAAAAGTCCTGATCCCAAGTCCGAGATCTCCTAAGCAACCGCTGTGTGGTTGGAGAGGACCGATACGAGGTGGAAGCCCCGTCGGCGGTCCGGTTCGAAAACCCCGAAAGGCTCGCCATTGCACCTGCAGATGTCGAGCACCTGCAGGTTGCCATGGCTTCGTCAATTTTTTCCACAAGAAGTTCTTCACAAGCTGGCAACACCCTTCCGCGCTTCTTCCCTCCGCGTTGAATAGCTCAGCACGTCGCTAATGGTTACCATTTGTTTGCTTCCCCTAGCTTTCTCCCTCTCAAGAATCTCCTCCCTTCCACCTCGTTTCAGATTTCCAAGCTTCCTTCCTGGTTGGAAGAATCTTGATCAGCCTGTACCAATTCAACTCTAGAGGTACGGACTGAGTTGATTGCGAGCACACGCGGTACGCTGCTCAAGTCGTGGCATCATCTGCTGGCATCAAGGGAGCCTGTACCAACCGCGTACGGGCTCCCGCTCCGTCCATCTGAGATATTTCGTCCACGTGCGAGCGGCTTCCTACCACAGGTTGAATTGGTACAGAGCTGGTACACAAAACGAAGTGCGCACGCCTGTCCGTAAGGATGTGCCCATCGCCACAATGGCGGTTGAAAGTCGGAATCGGCTCAACGTGGAACAAACCGCCGTTTTCGACGATGCAGATATTTTGCTCGGAAGAAGAAGGGGCGCCCGCAGATTTTCAGAACATCGCGGGCGGAGATTCGGTTCGTATCGAAGATGCCCACAAACCGATTTAATGCATGATGATTGGGCATCACGTGATACTGTTGCTCAAAATGACCGTTTTCGAAAGTTCCCACGGTCCATATTCCCTCTCAAGCATCCTCGTGATTGGCTCGACTTGGCAAAATCTTTCAAGCCAGCCAATCATGCTACTCTTTTCGCGCTCGAAATTTACAGGTGTCATGCGTTCGAACATGTACAGGTGTCATGCCCTTGTTGTAAAGTTCAAGATCCGATGAACTTTTGAAGCAGTCCTTATCGGCGCATGTAATTGTCTAGACTTCTCTAAAACTACATTAAGGCCCTGTTACCCTTTCCCCTTTCATCGCTTCCCTGCTTTTGGGAAGATATTTCCTTCCGCTGCAAATATCTCCCAAGCTCCGCTACGCGCTGCACGTTCCGGAATCCGGAGCAGTGAGCACGATCTGATAATCGAGCGGAATCTACGGTTTGTAGAGCAATGTGACTACGGCCGGCCGGGGGGAAGACATCCTTAGTAAGTACTAGGGGACTATGCGCACTTAGAGGGGGGTGTCGGGGTTTCTCTGGTAAAATGGGGACCCGGGTCTCGAAATCGACATCCGGCATCCCTTTCGGGCTGTGCACACTAGGTAGTCGGGGTCTCGCTGACGTATCGGGAACCCGGGTCTCCAAATTTTCCAAAATTCCGGGACCCGGCCCTTTGGTCGGATCTCGATCGAACGTCATAAATGCACATCCGGTACGAGTCGAAGTCGATACTTTTAGCTTTTTACAAGTATTTTGTACAGTCTCGGTACAAAAGCCATGTACTTGCAAACTTTCGGAACCCGGCATCCCGGTTGGCTGGTGTGCATAGCAGGGGTGCGGACAGGATTTTGCCCCGGGGCGCCTCTGCGCCCCGGGCCATCGCCCTGGGGCGCAGGCCAGCTTCCCTGGGGCGCAAATGGTAGGACCGGGCCTTTAATAGCGCCCGGTACAACTAGCACGTGCTATATATTGCGGGCGCCGTGGGAGGCCCTGAAGTTTGAATCCTGGTCCCTGGCCCCCCTTATACTCCTCCTGAAGCAGCTATGGTATCTCTTGAATCAAAATGCTACTAGGTACAATCTGGATATAGAAGTAATAAATGCAGATATGCATCAGGAACTCAGATCGGATTGTTGCAATCAGCTGGGTTGGGAGGTCAGAAGTTACTAGAACTAGGACGATCATCTGAAATGCAGCTGGTATTGTAGGGACTTATATTATAGATGTCCAGTCCTCCAGCCAGCGCTTATGGAAGTGGACCTCGCTCAGATGTTGACCTTGTTCGACTTCTCCACAGATATAAGCACCAAATACAGTCCTGAGTCAATGTCCCTGCTCAAG
>DF237566.1:0-21131 GCA_000708835.1 Klebsormidium nitens
CCGGAGTGTCGGACAGGACGAAGTATCAACGGCCTGGATTCGGCCTCAAAACTCGGGCCTGGATTGTTTGGGCCTGGATTGGTACTCTCCCCGAACGGCTCGCTCTGAGCTGAGTCATCACCATAACTCTTGAGTCTCGAGTCGGGCGGAGTCACGTTCAGACTTCGCCCCCCGTGGGCATCGGCAGTCCGGAGTCCGGACGTCATCCGGCCATGACGGTAGGTAGCCTTACTAGCAGGCTAGGTACGTGCCTTTGTGAGCTCCAATAGGTACATCCGTAGGTATTGCAAACGCGTATGTGTGTATACATGTATAGTAGAAGATAGTCTTCGAAATTCTGGTAACGCTAGATAATCCCGACCGACTGGCGTTACGAACTCGCGGATTTGCAAAGTGTAACGCAGTCCGCCTTACCGGTTTACCATTACAGACTGAATTCTGGCGACACATTTTAACTTCCCCAGTCCGCCTTACAAAGCTCCAGGGAGTATCCAAATCGCCAGCAATCCCCCTAGCTGGGTACATGGCATACGCCAGTGCACGCTTCTGTGCGGGCTCGAAATCGCGCTTTTGTACTCTAAAAACTGAGGAATGCTCTTGCAACCAATCAGACCGGCAGGCCCTCCAATATAGAGGCTTGGGGGGTCACCGACGGCCGGATCTCAATGTTCTGCGCCCAAATTCACCGGGATGCGGCTACGGGGTGCAGGTGAGACGTCATATACGGCCGCGGTTAAGAAGCACTGGAACCGGTTGCCGGTCAGCGCGGTCTGAGCCTGTCGCCGGTGTCGCCGCGGTCTGGGACCGTGACGTCAGCGGAGACTGGCAGTGCGACGCGCGCATTAAATGCGAGCGGTGACTGCGGGGACCGGCAGTGATTGTCAGTAGTGCAGTGAACAGTGGATCACTGGACTGCAGTCACTGCAGTACTGCACTACTACAGTAAGTAGTGTTTTCCGGAAGGCCGACCTGGTGGACCTTATTGGAACTGGCTGCTGCGCGTGGTGCGGAATAGGAAGAGAGGAGTGGTGATTGAGACGTATTGTTAGGCTGAAATGTGAGGATCATGAGCAAAGAAGTTATTGTGGTGTAGGAGATTAAAGTGGCCGCTTAGGAGACCCGTTGTGGTACGGTCTGAACCTGCGGCGTTAGCGAGGTAACGGTCTGCAAGGATGGTAGAGCCAGGATTAGCGGTTGTGCCAGCTGGCGAGGTTGGACAAGGGCTGCCGGTTGGTGTGGCTGTGGAAGAAGAGAAGAGGTGAGTTAATGTGCATAATGTGTATTGCACGAATTCGGGGTGGGTTGGGTGGGTCGAAAATTTCCAATTTTCTCGTCTCCTTGGAGCGCCCCTTCTGGCGCCTCCCCTTTTGCGCAATCAACTTGAACAAGACGCGGTTTGAACAACGTCTCTTCAAGACGTCAAACTAGCTTGTCCGACGCGGACAGCGCATGGTTCAAGGTTTTAACTTAATCGACAGCGCGGCCGGCCGGCGGCCGCGCCTACTGGCGGCGTGCGACCTGCCAGCTTCTACCGGTTTGTATAGTCCTCGTGCGCCTGCCGTATCTAAGAAATTAGCATTTCCCGAGCCTAAACCCTGTGGAAGGCTCGGTCTTTTTAAACCGCAGAATCTTACATCTGACGGCAGGCGAACATTCCCCTGCCTACTTAGTGCACTGTACTGTACTTTGTGCAAGTTGGCCACGTGCCCAACCAAGAAGCGCGGAAATAGGTGTTTGCGTTAGCGGTGTGAATTTGCGTGACAAAGGGGTGTTATGTGGCTCACTGCACTGCGAGTGGCTTACGGTATAACATTTTCTGTTTGTGACCAAGGTGTGAAAGTCATTGCATGCGGCGGTGTCTTGGTTTGATGGAAGGATTATCGCGACTGGCTGGTGCGTATTACCACCTCAGCTAATCATTTGCCTGCTTATTAATGACCTGCCCCACGTGTACATGCCGAAACTGGATTTCGCGTGGAGTTGGGGTACAATTTCTCAAGAAGTGCGGTTTAACGAATTGGGTTTCGCTTGACCAGCCACCAACTGCAGCTTGCAGAGCATGTGATTTTCGCCGTCCATATCCGAAATCTGACGGTTTTTGAGCGTTGTGCCGTGCGACCCACAAAGCTCTCCGACTTTTTCAGGCAGGGGAATGTTTGCCTGCCGTCAGATGTAAGATTCTGCGGTTTAAAAAGACCGAGCCTTCCACAGGGTTTAGGCTCGGGGAATGCTAATTTCTTAGATACGGCAGGCGCACGAGGACTATACAAACCGGTAGAAGCTGGCAGGTCGCACTCCGCCAGTAGGCGCGGCCGCCGGCCGGCCGCGCTGTCGATTAAGTTAAAACCCTGAACCATGCGCTGTCCGCGTCGGACAAGCTAGTTTGACGTCTTGAAGAGACGTTGTTCAAACCGCGTCTTGTTCAAGTTGATTGCGCAAAAGGGGAGGCGCCAGAAGGGGCGCTCCAAGGAGACCTTTGTTTTATTGGGGGATTCACACCATATAAGAGCCCCCTTGTGGTGATCAGTGGGAATAGGCCCTGAGTGCAAATAGCCTGTACCCGCCATGGAGCCGCAATTAGGAACCCTTATCGAATTGCTAGGGCCACCAGGACTGATTGGGGAGTACTTGTGGCATGAATTGCCAGGGCCTGCACCAGGTACGGGTAGAAGATTCTGGACCAGAGTTGTGGACGTTGAAGCGGCAACAGGCAAGTTTTGGCTGGAAGATGGAAATGGCGAATTGTTTCATAGATCGGTGGACAAATCCGAGCTCAGGATCGGAATCGGCTCCAGGTATCCCGGGGACACGCTGCTTCTAAGGCTCAGGGAGAAAGGCTTGCAGCATGACGTCTTCCAGGTGGCCATTCCCGGGGCCCCTCCTTCTGAACCATTGGGTCCGGTAGGGCCAGCAGGTGGTGCTCAGCAGCAACAGGGGCAGGCCACACAGCAGCAGCCAATCAGGAGAGTAACGATCCCTGACCCACCAGCTGTGACGCCAGGGGCTGCAGTGCTTAATGCTCTCACCCCCGGTCTTATGAGGGAGGCAGACACGACGGGATCAGCAGCGCGACTGGAGAGGGCATTCAAAGAGTTTGTGCAGAAAGGGTCACTGATCTCGCATATGGAGGCAGCTCTGCGGAAGATCCCCAGGGATTCTCGGGCGTGGTATACGAAGTTTGAGCAGCTCTTCGAGGTATACAAAGAGCCAGACCCGAAAGCGGCCCACCTAATGGCAGCGGTCTACTTCTACGCCAACCAAATCAACTTCGTGTCTAGGGCCTCGACCTCGAATACTTGGCGGATGGGTTCATCACTGATATGAAGATGGCGCTGGAGGAAGCAGGGGACAGCAGCAGTTGGACGGCGGACACGGTGCGAGACCTCGAAAATCAGATAAAGAAGTCTTTCGAGGAGTACCGCAAGGAGGCGCAGACCTAGCTGGGGGAAGGTAACGCACGCCCCTTAGTGCTGCGGGGCGCAGGAAGCGGAGGCGGCAGCTTTGGGAGGTAAGGCGGCTTGGATAAGTTAGCTTTTGCATCTCAGTGATATGATCGTGGCGCGGAAGCCACGAAAATGAACGTTGTATGGCCTGGACTGGACTCTAGCTGTTGCGCCCTAGGAAAGGTGGCCAGTCGAGTGCATAATTCAGTCAGATCACATGCACTTTATCAGAAGCCTCGATGGGTATTGAAGAGCAAGATGACGAGGCCTGCAACAGATGCGAGTGGAACTTCAGACGCTTAAAAGCGGAGCGAATTGCCATGCAAAGAAAAGGAATCCGAGCCCAAAGTGAGGCTGGCAGCAAGATCCAAAAACGCCCGCAAATGGGCTTGAAACTTTTGATGCCACCAGATTGTTCGCCGATAATGGGCGACCAAGAAGAACGCGGGGAGCCAAAATAAACAAACAAAGTTCGGCTCAGATGCCATTGACAAAAGTGAAGCCCTGAAGCGGCCTTATTAACAAAAACCTCCTCCAAATAACTGGAGCGGATCCGGAGGCTCCGGCAGAGGGTCCGGCTGGGGCGGCAAGAGAAGATTCGACGACAGAGACAGAGACGACAGAGAGGACCACGAGCGCAACGCTCCGGTGAATAGGTCTGGTCGTAGGTAAGAACTCGGCAGCCGAGAAGACAGAGGAAACCTAATGAGACCGAAGTTGGATCAGACAGGAGGTAGAGGAGAACAGCAAAACAGTCCAGCGATAATTGTAAAAACATCAGATTGACGGACCTGGTCCAAACGAATTCTGTCGACGGCTCCTTACACTTAAGAGTGCAGCGCGCGTCGGCTTCGCTCTCGAGTCCGCCGCTTGCGTGAGGTGCTGCTCTGTAAAGCACACGAATGGAAATGTAGGATACCGCATGAATGTGTGCGTGGCAGTGTTTCCAGAAAATTGCCTGCTCCGCGAACGACCGAGGCGTAATTACAATAGGATGTTTGCTCTGGCTGACTACGTGGATCCGCAGCATGCTCCGCGGACTTCTCGCCGGCTCTGGCTAACCGGCGACGCGAAATTTTGGTACCCGCGAAACTCGGTGTAAATGCGCCCGTCGAACCCGGTTACCCGTCGGTTAACGTTTCGTTGGGCGATGCAGATTGCTAACCCGGTACCGAAGTAAAACGTTTACACCATTAGAAGATGCCCCATTCCAGGGCGGAAAGGAAGAGACCCCGTGCGGGCGGTGCAGTCTCGGGGGTTAGGTTTCTGAAATTTGGGTTAGCGAAACCGGACCCATTCCAACGTCAAGACGGCTTGCAGTCATTTTGTTCAGGCTTTCCTCCTGTTTTCTAGACCGCCGCTGCGGCTCATGCAAACTGAACTTTACAACGATATCGCCAGGGCCACGGAGCAAGGATTCACGGCCGCCGAACCGGCGCAAACCCTGCCACGTGGCTCGGAGGAAAAAGCAGAAGCGGTTGCGCGACGAAGTGGCGAACTGCCGGCTCGAAACGGAGCGGCCCCGAAGGGCGACAACACGACGCTCCCCCAAAGCGAGCAGGGCGGAGCAAAAGTCGGCAGCCCTGGAAAGAAACCTGAGGGGCCCCCAGACGCCTTCGAGCGTGACCAAAACGTGACGCAGGCAGAAACCCGAGCGGGTTGCCCGAAGCGCCGCATAGCGCCGCGGAGCTGGCGGGTAGCGGGCCCGACGAAGAGCTCGAGGAGCTGCAGCCAGACATAGCCACAGATCCGCTTTCAGATGGCGTGTCCGTGGCGCTCGACGCCTGCACACACGCTTTCTTTGCCGGGATAAAGGTCAGGCAGGCCCCTATCCCCGATCCAGAGCAACTTCGGAAAGCTGTGCGAGAAGTTCTGCGCACAGCACCAGGACCGGCGGGGGGATCAGAAATGTCCGCCGAAATGAAAGGGGAGTTGGAAACCTGGGTGAGGAACGTCGGGGACCACACGTCCGACCCGGAGAAGTTTGTGGCCGGCAGCTTTGGGCGGCACTTCCCGGCCTGGCAGAAGTTGCTGAAAGACTCCAAACGGGAGTCCTCGAAACGGGTCCTTAAGATGCTCGCTGCGGGGATAAAACCTCAGTTTGTGGGCACCGAAGACGCGGAGCCCAAGAAACGCGAGCAAGTTAGGGCGATGCTCGCCCGCACCGTCAAACCCCTCGAAGTGGACGAACTTGCTTCACGGACAAGTTCCCCATCAGGTCGAATTCCGGAACCACCAGTCCTTTTACGACAACGCCCCGTTCGCAGTGGGGGAAGCAGTCAAGATGGTCCAAAACGGTACCCTGCACGTGTACGGCCCGGGAGACGGCAAGCCTAAGGTGGTCAACCCACTCGGAGTGGTTAACCTCCCCAAGGGGCGGCTGGTGGTAAACGCCCGCTACGTCAACCTGTTTTTTAAGAAGCACGCTTTCAAGTACGAGACGCTGCGCGAGGTCCTCACGTTTCTGACGCAGGCCTCCTTCTTCACGACCTGGGACTTCAAGGCCGGGTACTACCACGTCTTGATTAACCCGGCCTACCGCAAGTACTTCGGGATCAAGATCGGAGAAGTCTACATGCACTACAACGCGATGTGCTTCGGGTGGTCGGAGGCTTGCTTCCTCTACACTCTCCTCACCCAGGAGCTGAGTAAGGAGATCCGATTGCGAGCGGTGCCCGTCTCGAGCTACCTCGACGACGGGCTAACAGGGGACGTCGACTTCTATCGCTGTCTGTGGGCGACGGTCTTCATCATCAAACTGCTGACGCTGTGCGGCGCCGTCTTCAGCATCCCCAAGTGCAACCTCTGGCCGCAACAAGAGGGGCCTTGGCTGGGGTTTCTCATTGAGACGGTAGCCCAGCGCTTCTCCGTAGCCCCTGCCAAAATGGAGAAGCTACGGACGGCGCTAAGGGGTTTGGCGGAGAGCGCTGACGTCACGCCACGAGAGCTTGCCAAGGTGGCGGGCAAAGTCATTTCCGTCAGCCCGGCAGTACTGCCGGCGTCCCTCTACAGCCGGCCGTTTTTCGCGGCAATCCAAGGGAAGCTGACGTGGGACATGACGTCTTCCCAACACCCCAGGCAGCCAAACGGACAGCGGAGTTGTTTCTGCAGCGGCTGCCGGAATGGAACGGCAGGCGCTGGTTCCCGCGCTGCGTAATGGCGGAGGCTGGTTTGGACGCATCAGAGACCGGCTTCGGGGGCACCATCCAGGTCCCCGGGGGCGAAAAGCTCACGGTTGTCGGAACCCTCGCGGAGGAGGAGAGGAGCATGTCCAGTACGGCCAGGGAAACGGTGGCGTTCCTACGAGTGCTGACGGAAGCCTACGAGCGAGCGGGGGAGGTGCTGCGGGGAGCGGCGGTGCTGCTAAAGGGAGACAACCAAGGGGCGGTTAGGGCAGTGAACGCAATGAACAGCCGCGCCCCTGACGTTAACGCCGCGCTCAGACAGCTGTTTGAGCTGTGCGCGGAGGGGGACTTCGACGTGGTGGCTCAGTGGAAGCCGCGCGCAGAGATGCAGGAGGAGGACGACCTCAGCAAGTTCCAGGAGAGCTCCGACTGGGGGTTGAGTGCGGAGCGGGTGCGCAGGATCCTGGGGGAGTTCGGCGTGGAGCCCGCACTGGATCTGTTCGCGTCGGACACGTGGCACGTGTCCGATCGGTTCTTCAGCCAGCACATCACCCCCGGCTGCCTCGGAGCGGACGCGTTGCGGGTCGACTGGCGGGACCTGCTTGCACCCGGAGAGATATCTTGGATTTTTCCGCCAGTACTTGACTCCTTAGCGAGGTCGTAACGGCAATCCGGCGCTTTGAAACCAGCTGCGTGGTCATAGTCCCAAAGGCGCCGGCAACCAACTGGTGGCTGACGCTGAGCGGCATCGGCAAGCGAGCAACCGTGCGAGGACCGGTGCATCTGCCACGCAGCACGGACATATGCACACCTAGTCCAAGGGTCCCCAAAGGGACGGCCAATCCGGCGCTTTACAAATTGCAGGCGTTCCTGATAACATGGTAATTGACGAATCAATTGGCAGAGTAATGCGGCATTGCAACAGATCATTGCACGAGAGTTGAGGTAGCATAGTGAAAACGTGCAATAACTCCTGACAATTAACATTCTTCTGTAACGGTTCTTAGCGCCGGTGCCAAATTTCTTCTACGTAGACCTTGAATGCGGAATAGCTTTTCCATCGCCCTAACTCCATCAGCTGTTTCACGTTATAGTTCAGATTAACTGCCGCGTGCTGCACTGCTGACCTACGGAAACTATGCAACCTGGTCTCCCCGTCGAACAATCCTGCTTGCTGCAGCCGTCGCTGGATTCGCTTCCGTAGGGAGGCGCTTGAAATGGGCCCCGGCGAGAATCCTGTTCGCTGCCGATTTTGCGCCCTGAATAGGTAACCGTTCTCTGGGCTCGGATCACCCTGAATCTCCAAGCCCTTGATCAGCGCAGCGCGGCAGCTTCGATGAAGGTGAGCCTGACCCCCATTCCAGCCTGGGCCAGCGGAATCCGCGCACTGGGCTCTTGCCGCACAGTTTTGCTCCAACCTGGGTACGCAGCAGGAGCGGCCCCTCCTTCGATTTCGCGCGCGCTCAGCGCGCCGCACTCCTTGCCCCGAGCTAAGGACTCCCACAGGTACAACACGGCCGCCTGGTCCATTAGCAGCGTGCAGAGCTCCAGAGCGTCCATCTCCTGTTTCAGGCGGTCGGCCAGGAACGCGAGCAGCGCGTCCAACTTTGCTTCGGTGAAAACCTTGGCACGCTGGACCTTCACGCCTTCGTCGTGCAGGTACCGCTCGTAGCCGTCCCGAAACGATTTAACGGCTTCTGACTTTGCAGGGTTCTCGTGCCCAGCGTAACCCAGCAGCGTGTATGTTTTCGTCAGGTCCTTCACGACTCCCTTCACAGCGGAAGCGGAAGCCACCGTTTTCCCCGTTGACGGCAGCACCTCCTACAATTCGCACTGTGTCGGGGCAGCCAGTCGCCCACGATGAAGGCGCCAACATCCGCAGGAGAGGCGGTCTCAATGCTAACTCCGTAAGCGTTTCGCCCGAGAAACGCTGCGAATTCTTCTGCACTGTCCGCTTGCGCGAGCTATTCGCGGCTGCAGAAACCTTCCGTTCTGCCATCTCCCCAAATTCCGTCAAGGCCCGGGCGTACAACGCATCCGTTTCGGCCGCGCTCCAAACGGAGCCAGTGTCCCCACCACGCCCGCCCTGGATCCCGCGAACGGAACGAACGTGAGCCTGACATCGCGCCTGGAACTCCCTCCTGCAGCCAGTAAGCCCCATTATTTGTCAATAACTGTTGTCTGGTGACAATTGGTATTTTGGGGCGGTGAATTCGGGCGCAGAACGTTGAGATCCGGCCGTCGGTGACCCCCCAAGCCTCTATATCGGAGGGTCTGCCGGTGATTGTATGCTTGCTGCTGCTTTTCTGATTGGTTGCAAGAGCATTCCTCAGTTTTTAGGTACTTGTACAAGTACGGTACTTTACTGTAATTCCTACCTACCTAGATACGGTACTTGCCTACAATAACGTAGGGTTTTAGGGTTTTATGCCATATGGGAATTTGGAAAGCCTGTATCTACAGCTTGTGGGATTTCAATTTTCAGCACCATGGCGTCCTCCTGCCGCTTGGCATGGTCCTCGGCTCTTGCTCTCTGTTTCCTCTGCCTCTGCGACGCCATTTACTCGCCATATGGGAAAGGGGTCCGGTTGGAAGATGTTCAGGCCATCACCCTCCACAGGGGGCAGAGGACTACGTCTCGTCGGTCAGGTGCTGTCCCCCAGCTGAACTGTGTGGGTGGGCCGTGCGAGTATGAGCCTGACACGGTGCAGTGTGTGAATGTGGGCAGTGACGGGATGGATGTGCAATGGAGGTGCGAAGCGGACTTGCCGAGCAATGTCAAGTTTGCTCGCACGCAGGTGACATGTGAGGTGAGGCTGAATTGAGGTTGCAAAAAGGCCATTTGCCTAGGCGTCACGCGTCCTCAACAGCCTGATTGGAGGATCTGTTGAGACATATATAGAAGACCCGCAATATTGCTATCATGAAAGAGTCAACATGTATGATGCTATCATTTGGAGATTGTGCTCTAGAGGCTGCGGTCTTTTGTCAACCTGCATGCGGAGGCTCTTTTGGTGGTAATAAAGTTGGGGTAGTTAATGCCGAACCGGTGGTAGGTTGCATGCAATAGAGCACGTCTTTGAAAGGAAATGGAGGGGAAGGTGGGACATCATGAGGTTGTTTGACACCTTGTCACGGCAATCATGCAGGGCTATGAGTACCCGGATGATGAGCGCGTGCTTGAAGGAAGCTGCGGTCTCGAGTACTCGCTAAAAACAGTAGGAGGTACGTGCAGGAGTGCAGAGTATCTGAGTTCATCGCTTTGAGTGCTTCATTGCAGTGCTCAAGGATTGGCACAAAAAGACTGTGCATATTCCTACCTGCTACTTCCTTCCTGTAAGAATTGTCACTGCTTCTGAGGGCAGTACCGTGTGCTCATGCTTGACTGAATTGGTTGCGTACCCGCCGTGTTCCTGGTGCAGGCGGTGGAAGCTGGTTCAGCCAAAGCCGTGGTGGGGACTACTATGGGGCAGGAAAGAGTGTAAGTTTCAGCGCCTGTTAAGCAGATAGCTTTGAAGCTGCCAGGCTTGTGCTGCTTTGCTTGCCAACATTCGTGTGACTGGGCAATTAGTCGCATAGGTCTTCTCAGTGTGCAGTTACTTAATGCCCTCCTTATATCCAATTTTGCTCCTATTTTGTGAGGGAGTCCATACTCTTTCAGGAGCCCACAGCTCAGTGAAGCATTTGTTTTCGACAGCCCAATGTCCGCAACAGTAAACGCATGTTCTTTGGAGGTCTTTCACCTTATCTTACTCCAAGTGCTTGGCTTGCCCTCCTCGCAGCGAGTCTCAGAGCCTCCTCGCAACTCGTGGGGCGCTGGCCAGTGGATTATCCTCCTCCTTATCATTTACATCGGGTACCATTTGGGTCGAGTCTATCAGCAAGGTATGCTCCCATATCTGGTGACTTGAGAGGCTCACTGTACAGCGGTCTTTGATCTGGGGCCGCGTGGGGCAGACCGCTAAGTTGTGTGGCTTGAATTAATGCAGCTCTTACCTGTCAAAAACCATTGCTTATGCACGCAGCCTCGAATGTTCCCTTTCTTTCTTCGTGTTTGAGGATCGTGACTGGAGCTCCTGTTCGCACAGGCCGCTTCCGCCCTCACGACTCGTGACCTGGCCGCAGGCACCCACCGGCCGCAAGCCCCCTCGTCACGTAGTACAGACCACCGCCCCTCTGCACCCCCACCGCCGCCGGGGGGTTTCTTTTCAGGAGGGGGTTCAGGACCTTCAGATTCATTTGGGAGTGGCTATGGGGGCGGCTTCGGCGGTGGCAAGGCTAGCACGTCTGCAAGTAGCGGGAGTTCTGCTTGGGGTGGTTGGACAAGCGCAGCGGCAGGCTACGGACTGGGTTATTTGATGGGCAACAGGAGACGGGCACCTCAGCCAACGTCGTTCTGGGGGGGGCAGCCCAGGCAGCAGCAGGCTACCACTGGTTGGTTCAGCAGGGGCAGCAACATGAGGGGTGGCATGAACCGGGGGGCAGGTGCGTCAGGTAGCAACACGCAGGGGGCCGCAACCGAGACGAGAAAAGCAACAGGGTATGCTAGTACGAGCCGTAGGTAAGCTGCTCCTGCAGGCATGCTCTGGTGGAGGTTTAGGCGGTTCTGTGCAACCTTCAGGGATGAAGAGTCCGCCACTGTACTTAGAGCTCCACTGGAGGCAGTTGGAGTGGAGTGAACCAACTTGCCAACAACGGGACAAAGAGGTCGCAATTTCCATTTTAGTATAGAGTTCGGAAGGCTTTTATACAGTTATGATCACTCAATCACATTGGCCTTCCCGGTGTTGTTGATCATCTCAGATGTTCGAGTTGATGTACATAGATTCAAGTCGTGATCAGCAGCCATGGTCACTCTTCAATCCAACTATACATGGTGTCCAATGGTTCATTGCAATTTTACAGGCTTGCAGCCGTTCGGGCCCGGCAGATCATACTACACGGATGCATTGCCATTTGATTCGGCTGAGAATCAAGCAACTATACTCTAGTTGCGGATATCATGGCTGGCTACATACGTGCCAGCTCGAATTTGCATGTCGTGCATATATACATGCCTCCGCGATCGCGGGGTCTCAGTAAATGAATGTCATATTAAAAGGCACATGTGGTCACATGTGGTCCATTCATATTGATCATGTGCAAAAGCTTAAGTATATGCAGCTGAGGAAGGAATACGTGTGCATGCAGTCGCGTGGAAGTATTCGAGTGCATGAAGGCGATGTACATGAGTGCCACATGAGAAATCACTGTCGATCATGACTCAAATCCAGATTTGGATCGTAGCAGTCACATGCATGAAATTACATGTATGACTTCAGACTCATTGCACCATTGCATATGAGAAGCTTCCAGTCGGATTTATATAAGGGTTGTCTGCTTCTCTCGTGCCAGATGAATTAATTGTACCAAGAAGAGTGCCAAGTAGACTGTCGCGACAGTAGGTCGAAAGGTTCTGCGCTGTGTATATGCATAGCTCGGGCTGAAATCATTTAACGATTGTTTCCTGTTACGTGACCAGCGCGGCCTGACGTCCGCAACTAACATAGCAGTTCTTGGAGGTTTCTGTGTCACTTACCCCAACATATAAAAAAAGAAGGCTGTTCATCCGATTTGGCTGTTCACCTGAGTCGGTGTCCTACCACATCGATGGTGCAAGGTGCACCTGCTGTTTCTCCAGAGACCCAGTTGCTGCTGCGCCTCTGCTTCTATTTCAAACACTCACAGACTACATAAATCAAGGGTTCTGACCCGTCAGGTTATCGCAGCTCGGAAACTTGTGTTTCATGCAAGCTGCAGGATTCCGCGGGCCTGGCAACAGCGCTCTGCGGCTCAGCTGCTGTATACTGCGGGCTGCTCATCGGCTCGAACTCACGTAACCACGGACACAGTTATTGACGCTGTAAACCAGTGTTGTATCCCCCTGCCCGAATGGCGGGCACGAGTGGCGCGGCGCAGCGAGCGGCCGCTCGCCGCTCTCATACGCCAACCCAGACGTCGAACTGGAGGGACGTGTCGTAGAAGGTGGGGTCAGGGAACTCCGCGGACGACAAGATCTCCGACAGCTTCTTGACGGCGCCGCCCAGGCTGCCGGGCGGGGTAGAGGGGTCGGTGACCTTAACCGCCCAGCCGAGGAAGCCCAGGTAGTCCGTGGACAGCACGCCATCATACGTCATCCCGTAGGGGCTGACCGACAGCTGCACCGCGCCGGTGCTCTTCCTCTTGAGCAGCAGCAGCGGCAGCGCGTTCGGCACCGGCTTGTCGAACGCGTACCAGCTGACGTCAGACAGCGCCACGGTGGCGGCGTGGAAGCCGGCCACGGCGATGCGGCCCGCGTCCGAGTTGGAGAACACCATCTGGCCGCGGCTCATGGTGCTCTGGATGGCGTCGCGCATCTTGATGACGTTGCTGAGCGAGCTGAGCGCGATGTAGAAGCGGAAGTAGTAGCTGCCGCCGTGCGGCTGGATGATCGTCGTGTCCGGGCTCGCCACGTTCTCCGCGCACGCGTGCACCGTCTGAGGGCACGCCAGAGGAGCGGTGTCAGGACAGGGTCGTGGGGCAACAAAAATGCGAAAAGGGATCCGGAGAGGACTGTTAGCATCTATGCTCCTGATCCGTTTTAGTGATGCTAAATGTATAAACTGTAAGGTCGCTCGATGGCAGAGCAGCCAGCACAAGGGATTAAAGGTGCAACCCCTGGCAATTGACAGTCACCGAGGGGCTCTAAAGTGCGAGCGCTCACACGGGAGCGAGACACAAGCAGGTGGTGTCTACGAGAGGTTCAGAGGCCAGTAAGATACTCCAGCCTGCCATGACGACTGCCGTGTCTCTGCTTTCATCCGGACACCGTGCCTGGATCCGCTGTACTGTGTTGCGCTCTCACCTGGTGGATGGCCTCGAACACCTGCGTGTACTCCCCGACCGGGTCCGTGCCGCGCCCGAAGCGGACCTGCCCGCACCAATTGCGCTCAGCGCCGGGCGCGTAGTAGATCCCAATCGCTTTCACGTTGTCCGTGTTGCTGTCCTCGGTGTCGGTGAAGGCCATCCAGCCGTCTGCAAGGAGACGTACACAGACCGGATGAGCTCAACCGGGGCCATGCCATAGCCTTTAGTTATCGAGGCCTCAGGTCGCCACCCCGCGAGGGCACTCGACTCTCGGTCATTTACCTAGGATAGATGCCACGAACGCTTCATACTCACCGTCAGTGATAAGAGCTTTTAGTCCTCAAAAATTTAGTCCTGCCATTTTCTCATCTGAGATAACTTATACAAGCGAAACGGCCGAAACGTTTGAAAGACGCACTACTGATGGAGTTAGCAGCGAACCGAACCGCGACTGCAAGCCCATGTCGAGCCCCTCCTTCTACGCTCCTCCAACATCCGCGCTCTGGGCAAAGAGGTCGTTCGTGGAAAGGGCGGGTTGCTCAGCAGTCTGAGACAGCTGACCATCAATCATCTGGACATCGAACTGCTCGTTTGAACGGTCAATCTGGCCATTGGCGGACCTGATTTTGCCGCATAAATTTATTTTTAAAGTGGGAAAAATTTTAGACAATGGAGAGTGTCGGCCACGTGGCTACGTTTTCGGGGCGCCGGCGCGCGGTGCGCACCTGTTTCGGTGAACATGTGCATGGGGTTCTCCCAGCCGGAGGTGTGGTCCTCGTACTGCCACTTGCCGCCCGGCAGCGAGCGCACGTACTTGGGCCGCGCCACGTAGTTGAAGCCGCTCCACGGCATGTCCACGAAGTTGATCGCGCGGTGCCCGAAGTTGTGCCAGATGTACGTGATCTCCACCAGGCCCTGCATAACCCGGGAACGGACTGTTTATCGACAGCGACCAAGAGCGCACAGCCGTGATTCATTGGTCTCCTATCTTGAACAAGGAGAAAAGTAAACGGAGGTTGACGGAGATTGCGGCCTCAAAACACAGCAGGGGGTGCTTCTGACTTATTCTGTCGAGGCCTTGCCTGCGGCGCAGGTTTCGCAACAGAGGTCGATCCCTTCAAAATGTGTCTCGAAGTGCGAAAAGGCCAGCCGCGGCACACCCTTCAATTCACAACCTTATCAGAAGCATTCGCACATCTAATTCGGTCACGAGGGACGGCTTCTCGAAGATAAGCAGCTCCGTGACCGGCTGTACTTGGAAAAGTCCAGCAGCGGCCTCACCCCGCCAACATCGCGCAGGCGCTGCTGCAGCAGCAGGTTGGCGCGGTGGTCCGGGTTCATGCCGTCGCTGCCCTGCTCTTTCTGCGGCCACGTGATGGTCTGCACCCCGTGGTCGATGTTCTGCCACGCCAGCAGCGGCGAGTACATCTCCACCTTGCGGTCGTCCGGCGCGCCGCCCGCCTGCGAGCGCGGTCAAGCACAGTCAGAAAAGAGACGAAAGGAATTATGCGGGCCAGAGGGAGAAGCGGGGCGAATGGCGGAAAAGATTCAACCGCGTGCCGCATGCTTCTCTTGAAAGCAGCGCAAGACACTCAGTAGGACTTATGACGTGAACAGGGAGCTTCGAAGAGCCTGCACGACTCTGCGAGCGAAGTGGATTTTTCCAAATGGCGAACTCGAGGTGGTTCTTTCCAACAAACGACCAGGTTTGGAGAACGAGCAAAATGACAGGAGCCCGGGGGCCCATGTCTCATCAACTTAGGTATAGTAAGCTCCTAGTCTAACACTGAAAACATAATCCTCAAAATAACCCGCTCCGCACCCGTACCCACCCTGGACCCCCAAACCAACCCCACCCGTCTCAGGCTGGTTAGCTTACTATACCTAGAGCGTACTGTTCCTACATCGAAGTTTTAATTAGGGCCCCCGTGAGGCCCGGCCGTCGCCGTCCGGTGCGCTGACCTGGTGGATGATGTAGGGCGGGCTCTGGTCGTTGATGGCCGCGATGGACTGTAGGACGCGGTCCAGGTACTCCTCCCCCACGTACTGGTACCCCACCAGGTCCACGCCGTCCTCGCCGGCAAACGCGTACGCCGCGCCCGAGGACCCGATGTTGAGCCGCCACGGCGAGCTGTCGCCCGAGTGGGTGAACGACCTGCGCGACGACAGGCGCCAGTTTCGGCTGAGAATTGGTAATATAATCCGAGCTAGCCAGACAAGATTAAAGATCGGGACATTTGTACAAAGCAGCATAGGGTATGCTGCCCTTTGCCGTAGAAGCGCATGGACATCAAAACATTCGCATTCATTTAGCAGCAGTCGTTTAGCTGGCCAGCACATCTTGCGGCTGTTCTCCTTGCCGTGGATCCAGCAAGCCAAGCTGCCGCAAACTGGTGCCAGGCACGAGCAGACTGGTGCTCCTCACCTGAAGTAGTTCTGCGAATCCTTCTCGTTGGGGAAGTAGTTGCTCCGGTCGATGGTGGTGCTGCCCCCCTGAAAGCCCAGCTCCGTGCCGGGCGCCATCCAGAAGCCGGCGCCCTGCGCGTGCTTGTCGCCCGCCGTGACGTCACCGCTCAGCGATGACGTGTCACCGCTATTGCTCCGCACCACCTTGGCAGTCGAGCTGGGAGAGGGGGTGGGCGAGGACGTGGGGGAGTCGGTCGGAGAAGGGGCTTGGGTGTTGGACGGAGGACTGGGAGAGTCAGTGGAAGGAGGGGTCGGGTTGTTCGACGGAGGACTGGGAGAATCCGTCGAGGAGGGGGTCGGGTTGTTAGACGGAGGACTCGGAGAATCCGTTGAGGAGGGAGTCGGGGAGCTCGGAGAAGATGAATCGGAGGGGGCCGGCGTGTTACTCGACAATGGCTGGCCCGAAGCTGCTGCACAAAGTGAAGGCAGAACATCATCAGGCAACTCGAAGACTTGTACATACTGGTAAGCAGTCCCGATGACTAATGTCGACATTGGAGTGACCCAAAAGCACAAACTTCGTGCCTCTTCTGCCATAAGATAAGGATCAAGACAGCAGGTTTTGCGTAAGCCCAGCGTCGAATATCTGGACCAGCCTAATGAAGAAGAGACTTCAGAGACGAAAAGCACACTTGAAAGTTTCTTCGGCCTTCAAATTTGTGCAAGGCTGCCCAGCTTGATGGGTTTCGTCTTCTTTCTTGCATGTATATAACTTGAGGAAAAAGGAGTAAAAAGGACTTGTGCTTGCGATGACCACGTCCGAACTACTGCCATCAGCCTTGCTTACTAAAACCAGCCCCTGCAGACCGGATTCTGAAATTGCATTACTTGACTAATGAGGTTGAGCATGAGCAAGTTGGTGGTAATATCAATCTGATGCCCTTGCTTCATCAAGACCTGGGCGCCGGGCCTGTGTTGCTGGATAGCTTGTGACAAGAAACAGATGTGACAGGAGCTTTCGAAAGCAAGACGCTTTTCTTTTCAAAGGAAGAAAGAGGTTTGTCACTTACACGAACCATCAGGCACCGACTGGCCGGAACAGTAGGGAAGGTCTGCTGGGCTGCTGGGGCAGCCCTCGTTGCCGCAGCACGTGTACGCAGAACCTTGGGCGTTGAAACATTGATTGGGCTGAGCACTGTTGGGGTCGCAGCCTGTAAAGAAAGATGATTCAGCTGGGGGCCTGGTTGAAGCTCACCTGATACAAAACATGACAACAGCTGCACAAGAGTGGGCAGGCCGCTCAACAAAGTTGCCAGAATCAGTGGGCGTCCCATCGGTTGCCATATCCCCCTGGGGAAAGGGGCTCTCAACAGGCAAGACACGTGCACGTACCTTGAAGTAGCTTTCGGCCAGTCAAGCTTTGAACCACCACTGGCGCTCCCAGGAGGGGGCAAACTGCAGAAGGTGAAGTGAAATCTCAGTGCTCATATGGAAAAAGCTAGTGGTGACACTTCTTGGACTATGATCACAGAGTCTAGTGAGAGCGCAGCTTGCAACACCAGCTGTGGGCCTTGATCCTGCAAAATCCTCAGGAGCTCATGCAACTGGGATCAGCTAGGTATGGGAGGATGCTATTTGACTATTCATAATCCACTGGCAACTCAGAGGTCCGCAGGGCGCGCGTCATCAATTTTGACCGCTAAAACCAGGGTCCTCCTAAGAAAGTGACATTATCTTTACCACATTCAATTGAGAGGAGCGGGCGCAAGTGAACAAGCACAGGAACCCTTGAACTGCTCATGTTCGTGATTTGAAATATGACAAAGTAGATGTTTGAAGCTTAAAAGCACTAGAAAGGTAGCAGTGCTCAAGATCGTCTGACAAAAGGCATGGTCTTCCACAGTGTTGGCTAAAGGCACTACCTTTCTGCAGCTGTGATTTGGATGACCTGGACTGCCCCTTTAACCTGATATGGGATCAGGGGCCACTTTCGGAGTCACGCTAGCTCAGTCTACATTTTGACTGCTGATGGAGGACTGGACTGGAGCTCAGTCTGGAGCCTAACCTTCTAATTGCGGTGTTGTGCAAATTCTAGTGCGCCACATTTCTAAATAAGTGGGAGAATACAACCAATGTGTTGAGTACTGTCTACTAGTGTGATCACCCCCTGCGAACATTATCAAGCCAGCTCATTTCGTTGGTGCCCTATGATGCTGGTGCCAGGATGTTGGCACTCTTTTACTGCGACAATCTACAGCGTCTAATAAAGTTTGTTGTCCAGAGCAGGATGACCCAAATGGTGGCATGAGATGCACTGCCAGCGGACCACTCACCTTGCTGAAGGAGCAGGAGGAGACTAATCACAGCTGCGTGGCTCAGAAAGCCCCTCTTCATCTCACTGGAGCCCATCGTGCCTTAGTGTCAGAAACTCAAGATGTGGATACAGCAGAGAAATGCTGTGTGATCATGAGCCAAGAATGACACCCGATGATCCCTTCAACTTAAGTTCAAGCACTGCAGCTGCTGCCTCTCCACTTCGCCAGTGAGCTTCAATTGGGTCTGCGTGCCAAGATCTCAGGAAGGTGCGGCACTCGTTTTGTGGTGTATGCCGAGGACAGGAGGGGACAGCGCGCAGAGCAGCAGCTGGTGGTGCAGCACTTGTCCCTCAAGGTGGTGGTGACTGGCCTCTCACTGCAGAAGGACAGATCGACCAGCGGCTGCAGCTGTAATGAGGCAAGGAAGGGCAGGCGCGAAGGTTTTGCAGCGAATTACAAGTTCATCAGCCCTGGGCAACAGTGGCAAGAAGCCAAACGAGGACAAAGCAAAGCTGAGGTATCACTGGTGTCCGTGCTGAAAGTCTTGAAGTCTCAGCTAGGAAGTTCCGTTGCTAGCCTGCAGCTTGCCTCGACTTCCAAACGTGAAATGCGAACAGCTGCAATCTGGCGACCGCCAGGATGACACTTCGCCGACGGCACCATGACACAATCCGCGCACTCCCCCCCGGAACACCCATTCCTCTGTACAGCCGGCCTGTCGGTTGCTTGAGTACTGCCACCGTCTTCTTGGCATCACGCAGACGGTCGCCCGCGAACTGCAGCCAGTGCAGGCTGCCACTGATCTGCCCGCTTTTGCGGGACCCTGGTGCAGAAATGTCGGAGCCTCCTGTCTTTTCAATTGCTCCCGTGCCAGTGGAAGCTCCGAGTCTGAACGGACACGACAAGGCAGCGGGGCGGGGCTTGCGCCCGGGTAGTTCAAGCTTCCGTGCCCCGACCTGCTACAATGTTGGCCGGTAGTCTCCCGAATACCAGATTCTGGTGTAATTGTGCCCCCCGGCTAGGGCACGGCAAATCTCTGATTTCCACCCGGGCCCTGAGCTGTTCTTCCGGCCTCGACGCACGTTCGTCAACGGTGCGCGAGAAAGACGTTGATCGACAGGACTCAGGAGCCATGTGTTTGGCATGGACGCCGGACATCGTTTACCACTGCGGAACAGCGAACTTGAAACAGTGCTCATTGCTCAGTACGTGCTGCAGCTAGGGTGCTCAGGCTGTACCTAGAGTGACCCCGGTACCGTATACCGGTACCAGATGTACAGAATCAATGGGGGTACCCCGGTACCTACAAAATTCATGGTACCGGCAAGTATCTGCCGCACATATGGACTGAGAACACAGGGTGGGCTGCCGCCGGTACCTACGGTACTCAAAGGTACCTACGTACGTACATACCTAGGTATTGGTTGGTCTCGGGTCGTACACCTTGGATCCACACGCTGTGCTTCGCACTGCTGTTAGTACCGGTAGTGTACACTGCGCGGCGGGGAAGATTTGCAGTGTCGACCAACTTGGTCCCGACCCGTTGCGGTCCCATAACACCATCCTCAGACCGGTATATACTCAAGAGGGAACTTTGAATGTTGTGTTAGAAAATCCGTGGTCGGCCTTGGGCCCCCGTATGTCCCGGTGAAAGGACCGAGCGCCCCAGTTGATTCCGGCGCAATTTCCGTTCTATGTGCCGAGATGAGTTCATGCAAACCGTCGATCGCTGCCCGTCACCTCGAAGCGGTCATGTACACTTGCCGGGGTCCCAGACTCCCAGGACCCATAGGTGCCGTGCCCACAGAAACGGTTGGGTACCCGGAGTCGATTGGGACTTCCAAGCTCGGGAACAACTACAGGCATTTGACTTTACCGGTAACCCATTTCGACTGCCTAACATCGACTCCCGACTACCTAGTCCCGGCTCCGCAGAACGACCGACCCCGTTCTCGGTCGGTCGGGGTGTACTAACCCGCGGGTTCTCTTCGTCGGGGTGCAAGCCGGCAGGACAAGACGGTGCAAGACGTCCGACAAGACGTCAGTAGTACCGGCCACACGGCAACTCCCGCGACAAATAGAGAACCGTAAAGCGCCGTGACAGTACCCTACAGAAACGTACCTAGGTACCTCCCGTAATACAATACCAATAGTGAGTGTACCTACCGGCGCCTTGCTCCCGGTAGACTACAAGCAGTGGCTACACAGTTCAGAGATCGTGGCGAAATACAAACCCGCTATGCACTAACCCTAATTCAAAATGCACCAATTGGCGCAATTCGGTGGCGAAATACAAGGGCCATCAGCTTGCCGCTTATGTTAAAAAATATCTTTTCCTTTTACAGATTTTCGGAACGCAATATGCAGAATTTCCGAAGTCGAATCCGTGACTCAAAACCGCAATATCGACTGCTCTCGGTCTGATTTTGACCAACTTTGGTCTCAAAACGGTTATCTTATGGTGCATATAAGCAGAATGTTCTGGAAATTGCGCCGGGTTGGCGAAATAGGGGCTCTGGGCGGAATATTGGCGAAATCCGGCGCAACCCCAATTGGCGCAAGCCTACACACACTTGATGTCAATAGGTACTGAGACGGTTTTCAACAACGGGAGCTGGCCGAGATTAATAGGTACCGGCCTACTTGACAACCTTGAGGCTTGCGTTTGACTGGATACCGTACGGTATGCGAAGTCGTCGTTTGTACGGTTGTCACCAAGTTGCCCCGGGAATCCTCGGCACATCTAGTCGGCCGGCCCCGGGTTGGCCCGGGCTGGCCCTGGCACCGGCCGGGGCGGCGGGGCCCACTCAGGCTGCCGCCCAGGCGGCCAGGCTACAGCCTAGGTACCGTACGGTATACCGTACCGAGTACTTTAATACGTCACAGGTGCCTACGCACGCGGAACGCCCGATTGCATAAACTTCCATCTGTATCCCGCTTCCGTCCGATCTTGCATT
>DF237566.1:21167-49121 GCA_000708835.1 Klebsormidium nitens
CCATTTTGAAGATCCGGCTTTCCGCGTGACGGTATTTTAGTACCTACGGTAATACGGTAGGTACTAGGAAGGTAGTACGCCACAGTGACCGATTGGAATTTGGCATTCAGGAATTGAAGTCTACGTGTGATCTGCAGACGAAGGTTTTGAAAAATCCACACCGGTGACCGTTCTATACTAGGTATTTAATTTACCAGTGGCGCTTCACCAAAATAGGTAAGATTTGGTCCTACTAGTATACTACCTATCATCTGGCGCATATGTGATGTCAAACTCAAGAAGCCAGCGTGCTGCCATTCTTCTCCTCGAGTCCCAAATTCGTCGCAAAGCGCTAGAATGTCGTCTGGCCATGGTGGTGGTGCTAAAACGTCACGAGGGACACCTCTCAAGCTGATCAATTGTCAAATTGTAAACATCCCTGCTAAAAGTGAAGCGCATGTTGGGACCAGATGGGGCACTATCTACATTGAAGCTGGCCTCGTTCAAAGAGTTGAATATGAGCCGACCACGATGTCGCCAGTTGCCATGCAACGCATCGACCCAGAGTGTATGGATGCTGCAAGCTGGACAGAGGTGGACGTTGGGGGTGCGTATGTGCTCCCTGGCTTCTGTGATGCACATGTGCATGTGACGGCAGTGACGGCCGATCTGAAGGCCATTGCTTCTCTACCGCCCTCTTTGGTAACCGCGCGCTCTTCCATAATCCTTCGAGACATGCTCTTCCGAGGCTTTACAACGGTCAGGGATGCGGGCGGTTGCGACTGGGTAAGCACCTGGCTGGTGGACCTAGTGGGCGTTGATGCAATCGCCTTGCAGGCCATATTGTGGTGGTATGCTGCTCTGGAAAGTACCTTTTAGTTGTGGTCGAATTGGCCTTGACCACCATTTGTAGATGGGTTTTCTTCAGAAGCCCGCATTTGGGCCATCTGTTACACCACTATCGGAGAGTGTTTGAGCATCGCATTCGGTGTCTGAGTAGCTGTAAGAAGAGGCATATTCAATACGATCGCTGAGTGTTTAGATCGGGCCAGCTATGTGTGCAGCCGCTTATCGGAAGGATCCGCAAGCCGTGCTCACCCCGTTGTACAGGGCCTGGCTAAAGCAGTTGATGAGGGCACACTCATTGGGCCCCGTATCCTCTTCAGCGGACACGCTCTGTCTCAGACTGGGGGTCATGGCGACATGCGCGAGCGCGGGGACGAGGCCCTCGTGTCGTGCGGCTGCTGCCACGGCACCAACGTGACCCTGGGCCGCGTGTGCGACGGCGTGCCCGAGGTGCGCAAAGCGGCCCGGGATGAGCTGCGCAAGGGGGCCTCGCAGATCAAGATCATGGCCAGCGGGGGGGTGGCCTCGCCGACCGACCGGCTGAGCAACCTGCAGGTGAGCCTCACTGCCCAGCCCACGTGCCAACACCTGCATGACCAGACCTGCACCAACCGCTCTCATGACACTGGACTGGCCATCTATTTGTCATCCTGTTGGTTTGAGCGGAGTCAGCTGATTGCCCTGTCTGACGGGCTGTTGCCGGTGGTGGGCAGTAGGACACCGCGGCACGCCAAAGCTTTTGACACCACTGCTTTCAGGAGCTATGCTTTCCATCATCGTATCTCGATTGGAGGTCAGGCCTTGCATTTTCTGAGGCTGTGTTGCAGTAAAACGACCTTGGCCCAGGTCGGGTCAAGGCCTTCGGAGGGTGGCGTCTATCTGTTGGAACCTTGAAGCAAGCTCCCGCTGGTGTCCGCTTCTCTCTCGACACAGCGATTTCTACATGTTTGACTCTTGCAGTTCCTCTTCCTACCGGTTTGCTTGTTCTATCTAAGGACAAGGAGCAGCTTCTCAGAAGGGCACCGAGCCTGAGGATATGACCATGTTGTTCTGACTGCAGTTTTCGATTGAAGAGACGAAAGCCCTCGTTGAGGAGGCTTCCAACGCGGGGACCTACGTGTGCGCCCATGCCTACACCGCCCAAGCCATTAGACGAGCACTTGAGTGCGGTGTCCGGAGCATCGAGCATGGGAATGTGAGCAGTTCACTTAACGTTCCTCCCTCCAGAATGAGGGTACATCTTTGGGCTTGCTTATGCCGCTGCTCTTGCCTCAAAGAGTGCCTCAAATCGCGTAGAGCTCCGTGGTGGTCGTTCCAACAGGAATTCTGTAGCATATATGCTGTCACCTTGCGCTTCACGCTTATGAGGATCTACTCTTGCGCCAAGGGCTTGTCCTCTTCCGAAAGATACCACAGCAGACGCAAGCAGCTCAGTTTGTCAAGCTGGAGCCGTCTTTTGAGATCCAGCGGACGTCAAAAACTAGTCCCTCTCACACCCTTCCCGATTGTGAATGAGCATGGAAGCGAGTGAGCTTATTGAGGGGACAATCCCGCCCGGCATTTATACAAGCAGATCTGCAAGCTGACCGTCGAGGAGGCATGTCTGGACTCAGCCCTTGACGTTCCCCTGCAGTTGATCGATGCGGAGACTCTGGACCTGCTGATCGCCAAGGACGCCTTCCTGGTACCCACTCTAGTTACGTATGACAGGATACGAGCAGAGGGCGTCGAGGCAGGCATGCCGGCGGCACTCGTAGACAAGGTGAGCACTTGCTGCTGGCCTCGGAATGGCAGAAACGGCATCTTTTCTTTCTTAATGACTGACGTTGACGTGTGACAAGCTGGGCCCTCACATCAAGAGGTGACTTGTCTACGAGCAGCTTCAACATAGACCTATTCCAACTCTAGATTTCGGGGGATCAGGCCAAGGCAGTGGAAGGCGGGTCTGATGACTGATACTGTGGGCTACGACGACTTGCTCCACCTTCTTAATGCGGTTGCTGCATCCTGCCGAGCAATCTCTTTGGAAGCCTGTCCCAAGTCGGATGCTTAGGGAGGCCGAGAAAGCAGTTTGCTTAGAGGCCGCGCCCACTCCGAGCGCGGCAAAGATGACCGACAAGGGCTGCCTGGACTGCATCAGCGGCTTCGACGAATCCCAAAGTCTCCAGGGCCCCCGGCACTCTCCACGCCATGCGTGTCCCAGCTGACGGTGTTACGCTGCGCCTCATGTCCAGGTGGCCGACATCCTGGAGCGGGGCGTGGAAGCTCTCGCACTGGCGGACGGCAAGGGCGCCCAGATCTGCTTCGGCAGCGACCTGCTCGGGACCATGCACAAGCACCAGTCGGCGGAGTTCGCCATCCGCAGCCGAGTGCAGACGCCCGAGGCGATTCTCCGAAGCGCCACCGCCACCTTCGCGGAGCTGACGGGCCTGCAGGGGAAGGTGGGCTGCATCGCGGAAGGAGCCTATGCTGATCTCGTTGTCGTGGCCAAAGAGAAAAGTCCGCTAGACGACATTACGGTCTTGTGCAACCCGGAAAGCATTCTCATGGTTGTTAAAGACGGCCGCATAGAGCTAGATCGACGGCGAAAACAGTGATATGGTTGAACGGATTGGTTGATTTAGAAGCAGAAAATATCGATTGTTGGCGCCCGCAATATCCCGTTTCTTCGGCAGATACCGACGATGCATGCCTTTTCGAAGATGAAATCAGTGACCGCTTGCCACGAAATATATCAAGCAAGCTTTGACTCCCGCATCACGCATGCCGTGCTTGCCAGCGGCCCTGATCCGAAACCCTTTTGTACAAACGCGTTCCTTCGTTCTCTCAGCGTAAGTTGCGCAAAGTAGGTCAATTCGCATGATGTGAGGAGCTTGGTACTAAGATCGGACGCCACGACCGGGCGGGCACGGTAACATGCCTTTTTTAACGCCTAATCATGTACAAGCTGCTCCACACTGTAGCCGGAGGAAGTGCATAATTCCAAACTTGAACCGAATGGGTCTACAGTTTCGATCTTTCAAGCTGGCTAGCCTCGAATCGTATGCACATGTCCGCGCATGTGCAGCTCAGTGCACCTCGCTGCTGACTCTAGGTGTGAAAAGATGGTTCATGCAATTGAATTGGATGTGCAGATCAGATCTGCCTTTGAGCGTACTAGAGCTGCATGCTGGCACATGATCCATGATGCATGATTTCAACTGTAGCATCACAATTTGATTCAAAGCACTTGCATTGTTTCAATATTGCGCCCGGGGCAATTGAAACATAGCATGGCTCGGCGCGGGAGTCCACCGTCATGCAATCATTATAATTAAACAGATCACTTCATGTACACTACTCTCCGACGACGTACTAAGATTGCAAAAGCGCTGTAGGTCGGCGGCCGGATAACTTGAAACATATATATGATGGCCGCGAGCTGCGGCCGGGCCCACATTTGCACAGAATCCGCCGTTTGGCCTGGCGGTTCAAAGGTGATCTCTTATGCATGCAGTATCAAGTTCGGCCGTACGTGCATCCTAGCTCTTGAATGAAAGCTAATAGATATAGATCCCGCGCGCTAGTGTGCATAGATTTTGCCACTGAGGCATACGCAGGTTGAATTGTCAATCGATGTTGGTGACTGAGGCTAACTTCAGCCATGGCGGGACAGCTGACTTAGCACTCGACATATCTTTATAACAAGTCGGTGGACTTGAGCATATCGCCTCGACGAAAATGTTAACATGTGAATATTGGCGACCAACCGGAGAATCCTGGTTGCAAGTAGCTTTTTGGCGCCTCTAATGCAGCTCTGTATGCCCACTCTGATTGAACTGACAGTCGGCTCACGTACAGCCCAACATGCATTACGATGCAAGAGGCTGGAACCACTGGACAAAAATACAGCGACAGTGAATACTCCAAGGAAGGAAAGACCAGGCTGCACCAGAAACATGGTCTGAAACTACATACAGTAGAACACCAAAACAATCAGGCACTTTCGCTGAACACATTCTGAGGCTTACACATACGGCGAGGATCCAAAGCTTTGCACTTGTTGTCCCACGTCCATCTTGCTGCACCTTGTACCAGCTTCGAAGCAGCTCAAACAGCCAACAGTCCGGTTCATATGTACAGGCACAATACTTGGGTCGTTCCCTTTCTTAAGCCCCTCATTCTCTGTCGTTCGCGGCAACAACCCGAGTCGCAAAGCGGCGCCCCCCCCGACCCGTCCGAGCTGCAGGCCCCGCAAGGCGTGTTGCTCGATCAGACGTTGAACGACGACACCTGCGCGGGCGTGGCCACCACCAGCGGCGCTTCCGGCGACGCGGCCCCGAGGAAGCTGTCGTGCATGAACTTGCTGTCGACGATGGACTCCGTCTTGGGCACGATCTTGTAGCAGTAGCACGTCTTGACGCCCGTCTGGTGCGCGTAGCACTCGTGGCCCGACTGCTTCACCCGCCGGAAGTTCCACACCACCGAGTACTGCCCCACCGTGGCCACCAGGTTGCGCTCCTGCGCGTCCGCCTCCGTCACCCACGAGAACTGCCCGTTGCGGAACTTGTGCCCCGGCCCCGCCGCGTGCGCGTCCACCGGGTTCAGCTTCAGCAGCCGCGGCGCCGCAATCTGGGACCCCGCGCGGCCCTGGAAGGCGTTCTTCTCGCGGCCGTCCTTCTTGTCGCGGTAGATGGTGCTGATCAGCATCAGGTACGTGTCCGTCGTCGCCAGGATCCACCGCCCGTCGTACGTCACATCGATGCTGCAACAGATAAGATGCGGCGAAAATATTACAACAATGACAAGCTCGAGGTTGGCCGACTTGTCCCGTTGCTTAAGGAAAAGGATGATTGTCTTTCGAAGAAAATTGGACATCCGCGAACGAGGCTTTAGCTTGCCAAATAAGCCCGATACAAGAAGCTGACCCCAGCTCAACCTGGGACCCAGGCAGCAACTGACGATGTGCAACCTCTTCGGACCCAAGTTCTTAAGCACGTTAACTCAATTTCCTCGGAACAGAAGGCTCGCGAAGTATCCGCCACACGACACTTCGACTCGTGAACAACTCCGCTGAAGGTCCCAAGGCATTCTCCAATAGCAAAGGTAAAATGTCTTGACTCTGCCCTTGCTTAGAACGAAGTCTGATTTTGCAAGAAAGGCAAGAGACAGATTGGCTCCGTTTGCTTCTATGTGGAAGCAAACGGACAGAAGGCACGAGTCACTGCGCAGCCCGTTTCGTCTTTGTGGCGGGGCGTGCTGCGGGCCCGCTCACCTGGTGACGGGCGAGCCGAGGCCTGGGAAGGCCGTCTTGGCCTGCCGCATGCTGGTGGTGCCGTAGAGGCGCACCTTGCCGTCCACGCTGCCCACCGCCACAAAGCCGTCCCCCGTGGTGGCCATGCAGTTGAAGTTGGTGCCGCGGCTGAACTGGTGGCCCTCCGACCAGTTCAAGGTCGGGGACGCAATTTCCTGCAACCACGAGCAGTGATGATGATTAAGGAAGTTGGGTACATGAGACCTTGCACAAACCCCTGTGCGGTTCAGTAGCCTGTTTGACTCAATGGGACGATTGGCTTTAAAGCCCAAATCTGCAGGAGCAGCATCTCTTTCTTGAAGATTGTAACAGTATGGAAGCAAGATGATTCGCGAAATCACAAGTCAGCCCCACTGCGAGGATCTTCTCGACAAAGGGTGTGAACAGGGCTCTTTTGATGAGTCCGCCAACTTCGAGCAAGTTTTATACGTTCTTCGGAGAGCAAAACCACTCCCTGCAGCCTAGTCTTGGCTTTCCAGTTTGTTTAGATTTTTGGCCAGATTCGAGAGAACAGAAGGTCTCTGTTGAAACAGAATTGCTCTGTGTAAATCAAATGCTGGAGAATAATGGGAAAGAGACTTTGCTTGGATACGGGGAAACCCCCTGGAGGTGTTCCAAAAGGTGGGCGGCGCACCTGCACGATGCCGTTCCTGTCGCGCATGTCCCAGCGCACGAGGCGGTTGTCGTCCAGCCCCATGAACGTGGCCCTGCTGCTGTCCAGCTGCGCGGCCTTGGTGTCGTTGGTGATGTCGCGCATGCCGATGTCCACCCCGTCCTTGGCAAACTTCCACTCCGCCACCACCTTGCCCGACTCAATGTCCAGCTGGTGCACGCTCGACGCCTGCACGACATCCACGGACAGTGTAAGAGAGGTCAGCGCAACAGGCCACCCGCAAGACTGCAGGGCGGAAGAGATTCAAATGGGCGTAGCTGCAAGATCCTCGCATGAGTTTGCTATGGGCTCTTCACAAAAACTGATGCACACAAACAGCAGAGTGCCAGCGTTAAGGTGGCGCTGACAGCTGCAGTACAAAAAGGATGTACCCTTCACATGGATGACCTATCTTCAGGACGCATGATGCCCCAAATAAGCGAAAGCTCGTACCAGATCACAAGCCAATTTTTACCTGTATACAGCCCACACTCTCATAAGTAATACAACATCATTCCAACACGTCAAGCCGTTGCCCCACTACTTACCAGGGCACCCAAGCTATTGCACTCACATCAATTCTTTTGAGGGTGGTGTCCATTCATGGTAAAACGCCAACAAAGCCCTTGGAGGGCGCATTGGTCAATCAAGGCAACTATGCTGTGAGAACGATCAAATTTGTACAAAGTTGTGTACTCAATCAACCCTCAATCCACCCACCTGTAGAGCCCCCTGCTGCGGACTCAGCAACATCATGTTCGTCTCTCCCCTCATCAGCATCGCTTTCCTGGGGGTCATGTATCCTGGGGTCGTCGGGTACTTGATGGTGATGTCATCAGAATCAATGCCCTCCCTCATGTTCCGGAACACGTCCAAGCCCCCCGAGTGCAGCACGTAACTCTTGCCCATGGCCCCCATGGTCAACATCTGAGCGGTCCGCCCCGGGGTGGAGTTGGTCCGGGTTTCTCGGAGGCGCCCTTGAGGGGGCGGCGTGCTGGGCTCTTCCTCTGCATAGTCACATATGTATCGTCAAGAGCAGAAGGAGCGAAGCAGATGGCCAGCTCACACATGGCCCGACCGAACTTACTTTTCACACTTTTTGAGCAGGATTACGGACATGACGTCCAGGAGAAGGCAAGAAAGACAAGGGCACCCGCAATTGTACACGCCCTCCCATTGGGAGAAAGCTTGAAGGTGGCTCCGTCAGCCAAAGAAAACCCGGACCAAGGATAGAAGATGGGACACAAGCTCAAGTGTGAGCAGGGTTCAGACAATAATCCACCTTTTGAGGTTCCGCGAAGTATGCACTTGATCCAATTTCAACGAGAAGTTCAGGAAAGTTTAAGAATTACCCCTGGTGCAAGGCTGGTAAGGTGGTAAACTTACCTGCGTCAAACATCATCTCGTCCGCATCCTGCCCCTTCCCAAAGGCCAGTGCATAGTCCTGACCAAAAACTTTGGCCTGGTTCTCTGTTGTTAGCTCCATGCCGTAGTTGTTCTCAAACAGCGCTGCCTCGTACTCAGCCACAAACTCTTTGTAGTCTGCTTCTTCCTTGAAGCGCAAAGCCCAGACACCATTGGCAACGAAGTCCACCCTCTTCTGCTGCGGATTGGACTGCAGGTTGAGCTCATTTGACACCGCGGCCAGCACTTCCCTCTTTCCCACGGCCAAGTACCACACCCTGTCCCCGCTGCCTGCCTCCTCCTCCTCTCTCTCATCCTCCTCCTCCTCATCGGACCCCTCCCCACCTTCGAGCAAGAACCGAGGGGTGACTGAGGGATTGACAAGCGCCCACTTCCCCGTCTGCACCCCACCAGTATGTTGGTACAACTTTGCCGTTCCTACCGGCGCCTGCTTCTCAGGCGTCACAGTGACATCCCTCTCCTCGTCATAGTCCTCCCCCTCAGGAAGGTTGTTGTCCTGGCTCTGATTTTGTCCCATGATGCTGAATGCGTCTGCGCAACTCGCAAGTTGGACAACACGCTGGCCCCTTTGTGCCTGCACGACAAATGGTCCCTGCCCCTGAAACAAAACCTGCGTGAAGCACGCTGGTGTCTACCTCCTCTCGCCTCGTCGCCGTCACCCAGCCGCTCCAATCACACACCCGGGCCTTTCACAATGCCATTGCAGCCACCGCCCCTTTCAGTACCGTTGACACCCGCGTTAACATCATCCACAATCAGAAGAAGTTGCAAGCTAGAGTTGGTTGATCTCAATGCTCATGCAGTGCAAAAGGCACCCGCAGTGCGCACAAGCGAGTCCAGGTCATTCTTCAAATGTAAGCCGTCGATGATGATTTCGGCGCGACGTTGGACCGTCACGATGATCTGCATCCAGTTGGAGCATACAAATCCCCACGCAACAGCTGGGGCTCACCGTCGCGAGCCCAGTCCGCGGACTTGCAATGCACAGCTGGCTCCGTGGTAGACGATGCCAACATGAATGTCAGAGATAATGGCGGAACATGATCACTGTGACATTTTCAGAATACCTACATCTGCACCATTCAAATGATTGAGAGCCTTTGGTAACATTGTGTGCGCGGCGAGCGCATGCACTGGGAGGGTACTGGGACCTGACAAACAGTTCTGCTTGCGAGCCCGGCGTGCCTCAAAAGTGCGAAATCTCATACTCAAACCAGTCAAAGTACGCGTGCTTCTAGGCTCCATTTCGAAGCACCACAAATGTTATACGGGTCACTCAGATTTAATTTGGTTTCATTAGTAGCAGGCTACGACATACGTACATAAGAAATCTACAACCAATGCATCTTTCCATAAAGACTTCAGCACGAGGGTCGAGCTGGACCTGCACCTGATACGACAGCGAGCTGGTCGGGAACATTGCATTCAAGTATTCAATGACACAAACCGGACATCCTCGTGGGTTTGCCCTAGTCAACAACTCCCGTCCGTGCCATTACTTGCCTGGCAGAATTTTGGTCGAAGCTGCATTCCATTGCTGCACAAAGGTCGAATCCGGCAAGGGATGCAACCACAGTCTCTGCATATCGTGCATTTCAGACATCCGAGGGTTGGCGGCGAGTTGCAAGAAACTGGGTCCTTACCTCCGTATGCTCATTGGCGCTTGTGTGACGCAGGGGACGTACCACCGGAACATCATGAAGGACCGTAATCCAAACCAATATCCTGCGCAAATAGGAGCAAATTGTCAGACATGAAGCACCTCGACCCAAAAGGTCGTGCAAAAACGGCGGCTGTTCCTGCTGCCTGCAAAGCAGCCGTCCACATTGCCACTCTCGTTTCATCAAGCCTAATCACCTCTGAAAGTGGAAACGAGATGCACATCACAGTCCACAGCGCTCCCGCAATGCCGGATGCTGCACTCACCTGCTACGAGTCCCCACTTCCTTCGCCTGCCTGCGAACAGCTCTCCACCTCGACGATGAGTTTTCGGAAGCTCTCAAAGATGGCCCGGTTGTCCAGGAAGCATGCGGCTCCGCCCCCCCGCCGCCCTTGGCTCATCTGCCGGTTCATGTCGCTCAAGCAGACAGGGGGAGCAACGCGGAACAGCCCGGCGGACAGCCCCGAGGGCGACGCCGAGTGCTGCACATCGGGGCGGGTATCGAAGCAGACAGTCAGGCCAGGACAAGTGGCGCTTTTGACACAGACACTCAGCAAGTGTCTTGCGGCAGTGTTTGCATACAACGTTTGAGCTTTAAGCAGGACTCGACCGGGCAAGAACCTCCACAATCTGTCTGCCAAAAGTCAAGCAGTCGCCACATGATACACTTCGGCTTGGTACACTTTGGCGCCAACGTCGCAACTGATGCGGCTGAAGCAATCAGCGGAACGGGTCGAACGGAACTGGGTTTGCTACAGCGGACTCGGTCGTGACTACCGGTCACGTCACCCATGAAGGCAGTCAGGATTTGGTACATATGTTGTTCGCCGACGGATCTCAGCGTCGGTGTAGCAACACAAACAACTCGTCTGTTATGACCACTGAATTCGTCGGATCCGAACGCCCAGCGCTCGAAACCGGCCACCGACACTCATGTGACCTTTTTGCTAAAGCAGATTGTCTGTTCGTTTGCCGCTCATACCGCCCAACACTAATCGATGTAGATGCCCATCAGACGATTTGAAGGACAGCGACGAAGGGTGAGGAAACGACAGCGTCAAATCCATACATGTTCATCATCGGCAAGGGAATTGGAGCATCAAAGTATCTGGTTCTTTTCAGTGGATATCCACGTGATATCAAAGTCTTCTAGCAAGCATCCTGGAAGCCAGCTCTGGCACGTATCAAGTCAGAAACACCGAGTGGAGTAAGGAATACTCCCCAAGCGTTCCTGGATATGCTCGGGCGTGTGCCGCGAAACCACGCCAGGCGCCCGAGCCATCTTCTGGGTGCGAGAGCAGTTCGCCCGCAGTGGGCAGGTAAGCGGACGGGGCCTCACCTGGTCAGCGGTGACGTCAAATGGAACCCCCCACTTGGAGTGGTCCGCATGAACACCCCAGCTCCCTGCCAGCAGAGAACGATAGTGGGTGTTTCAAGAACAACCAAAGCACGGACGGCAAGTCGGTAAGCAAAGGAGACATGCTGGCTTTGAAGGACACACTGCATGTTTCCAGATTCATCCAGGCAAGAATCAAAACGGATCCGATAAAGTCCTTGAGCTTCGACTTTGATACTTTTCTGGATTGCAAGCGGTTATCAATAAATGACCCGTTGGGTTGCCCTGTCTGGAGTCAAGCCTCCCTGCCAGAGAAGCTCCGCGGGTCCCGCCTCACACATGGGGGCCGCCATCTCCGCTTCCGGCACAGCGACCTGCTTGACAGTGAACGAGGGGAAGCGTGTCCCGTTGCAGCCCGAGGGTTGCGGTGCCGCCTCCCCGTTCTGCCACGTTTCCCAGGCCATGGGCAGCGCGAAGAAAGGCTCCACCTGCGGAATAACAAACCGTTGAGCTGATGGGCCGAAACCACGCGGTTAGAGGCTCTCGGCCAAAACTTAAATTTCCATCACCTGTTTGAAAACCATTTCTGCTGAGGAAGAAGTGTTTGAGTGCTGCAATAATGATTTAGATCAGAGAAGGCTTTATCCCCTGAATTGTAATTTCGACATGTCTTGCTTGAATTTTCACAAGTCCCTTGACAACCGAAGTCGGGATTCGCCAGCCCATAAGGTAGACATGCAATGCTAACAGAACAACCTTCCAACGGTCTCGAGAGGCCTGTCAGAATCTGCTCATATTGGCCATCACGCTTGCGTAATGCTTCCCCGTTTGAAACAAGGATGTGTGTGATACCCGCTGGTTTTGAATTACTCGGCCCACAGATCCGAAAACTGCCACACAAGAGCAACCAGATTTTTGATCTCCACAGACGCTCCGATTCCCTGAACAAGTGAACAAACCCGGTAACCTCACCAGTTGCTCGTAGAGCCAAATTGGCCATTTATATACGGTCGGCCTTTTTGCAAACAGGGCAAAGCTTTGGCCTCCAAGAGAGCGCACGATCTGGCCTCGCACCCAGGGGGGGGCCTTGCTGGAGCGCGCCATTCGGTGGGGCCCAAACGAGATGAGGCGCTGCACGTGCGGGTACAGCGCCTGGGAGGCAGCCGCAAGCCGGGCCGCATAAACCCACACGCCTGACGTCCCAAGAACACGGCCAACAAGATCTAGCTGCTCTTGATCTGTGCGAAGAACGAGTCAGGTGCGTGTAAGAGTTGAAGGGCTTGAAGACTCTCCTCGAGAAGCAGTTGATGAAAGCCTCGCTCTTGCAATCCACTTTCAATGGTTGAAGGAAGAGGCACATACTTCAGAACCTTGCCCGACGAGGCGACTAAGGCGGAATTGATGGTACTCAAAGGAATTGATGAGTAGCGTTTGCAAACCAATTTTCAAGCGGAGGTACTGCCTTAAGCGATATGCAATGCCAGCTTCAAGCTACCTCCTGGAGCTGGTCTGAGCTTCCACCCCAAAGCTCTGGAACTGCTCCTCCCTGGCCCAACGAATGAATACTAACAGACTCTACAGTTTAAACAGAGCGCGCGCTGGCAGGCTTGCACTCACCCAAGGATACACATAGCATGCTCTGGCCGTACTTGAGCTGTGGGGGGTGGATTCCGCGGTAGGGGCCGTCGTGCGGGTGGCTTGGCGTCTTGGGGATGCTGTGGGTCAGCCAGAAGCCGCGCTGGGGGCCAAATCCCAGGACCCCCTTGGCGTGTGCGCCCCACCCCCAGCAGTGCGCAGGCTGCCCCGTTATATCCGGGTACTCGTCGGAATACATCACATAACTGGTATTCACCTAAAGAGAAAGGAGTGGTTTCGCCCACAGTCATCTGCCTCTTCAGTGGTTACACTGACTTGTGAGGGGGAAGCAAAGAGATGCAAAGGTTTTCTGAGGTTTTCTGAATCTTGATTTGCCCTCTGCTTGATGGAATTTTGCCAGTTCCACAGATTGCTGGTCCCTCAAGTTGCTCCAAGTGGAACATGGGAGATTTATTGAGGGATAGAATGGCACCCATGTTGATCCAGTCATCTATGCACGCGCTGAACAAGCGACAGTCTTTAAATGGCAGATTTTCACCTGGTTCGCATACAGCGGCAGCAGTGTCTTTGCCAGAGGCCCTTCTCCCTGCGCAGCCAGGCCCGCTGCGATGGCCCACTTGTAGCCCCCCGCAGGCCCTGTGGCGCAAGGTTGAGGTGGGGAGAAGGTGCTGTCAATGTACGCGTAGTGATCCCCGTTCGGAAGCTTGAGAACGACGAACCAGTCAACAGGAGCCCCATCAGCACTCCTGCAGGTGGGGGGACTCTCCAGCTGGTGCGCTTCTGCATGGTGCACCGAGGCTCAGGGGGCGTGCAAGGGCCTGGGACAACCTGCCCATGCTGGTCTTCTCACTGCTTCTCATGGATTCCCTGTCGGAGCAATTCACGGGGTATTCACCACCACGGAAGACCCCACCGCAGTCTCAGCAGATGTGCTGTCCAGCAACCCAGAGCTGCATGGAAATGTTGGGGCAGACACACGCACTTACCCTGGTCCTGGTAATCGCCTGCAGCTTGGTCTGCTGCCAGCCAGCTTGGGTTGCTCACTGATGGGTGAGGAGGGTTCGCACGCAGGGGGAGAGAAGAACCAAGGGGCACCTCCACGTCTGGCGGCAACAAAGTCGGAGAAAGGTCAGCGATTAAACTATGACCGCTCCGCCCAGGCTGTGGCTTGAAGACATCAGCTGGATGCAGCTGCATCGCAGCTCGAGTAAGACTTATGATGCTTGTGTTGGATATCCTAAAGAGCAGGTACAGGAACAGGATGGAAAGAAGGGATGCACTGCAAAAGCTGCACATCTTGAGCTTGTGACCCCCCTCTGGTGCCGCCATTGTAATCTGCTCACTGCTAGGCGTGCAGTACAGATCCTGCATTGGCTGCAATCAGCCAGTCGATCCATTGCAATTTGCAGCTGACAAGCTGAGCTGACGAAGGGGAAGGCATGGTAATAATAATGTAGTACCGTCACTGTTGACTGCGACATCATCAGTGTCAGTGTGAGCCTGTTTCTCAATCAAGTTAACCAACGGTTTCAGGGCTGTAAATGTATCTGTCACAAACATGAACAGGGCACTCGCTACAGCACTGGCAGCCGCACCCCGGTTTTCGACCGGACCTCATCAATCTTGTAGCAGGTGCACGAGCTTTGATCTGGGCAGCAGAGGCGACATGCAGTCATTCAAGCGAGGGGCGACGCTGTTGATTCTTGTATTGTGGCCCGTGGGGGCGTTCCTGCCCTCTCCTTGTTTCTGCGTTGTCGTCTCAGGGGCGTGCTGAGAGGCCACACCGTCACGATGGAAGGGGGCAGGACGGAGGAGCTTTCAACTTTGCAGCATTCTGATGAGGATATTTTCCAGGGAATGCAGCCCGCGCCAGGTGTGCCTCAAGAAAAGCTTGCAGCACCTCTTCCTTGTTTGTGAGCAGGTTCTTGTGAAGTCCACGACTTGTCCGTTTCTGAGCTTGAATACGACCGGATTTGGTCTCATGTCCTCACATTTTAATGTAGCAATGCAACTTCACTGTGATTCTGACTTAGTTGCCTCAAGGGTTGTGAGATTCAAGGTTTTGTAACACATGCTGTCTTGGTGGAGTTTCTGTCTTGATCTGAAGACCATTTGGCTCAGAGATGAACCCAGGAGGTCCTTACACTGATTCTAGGTGTTGCAGCCCTGTACTCTTTCATGGTAAGGGTTTCAAGGCCTTTCGAAAAGACCTGATTCTCTCAAGGACCAGCAAGGCAGGCTGTGCATTTGCTGCTCTGTATCCTTCTATTGCTTCTTGTAATCCATCACTGAAGCCTTCTGTTTCTTTCAATCATCTTGATTGTAAGCTGTGGCAGGCATATATCAAGAGTCTGATGTAAGCAGTGGCAGGCAAAGATCAAGAATCTGATGTTGAACTGCAGTGATTGAGAGTTGTTAGCTTGATCAGCTGCGGGAAGCTGGTGTGTCGAGTTTGAAACCCAATAAGCACCAAGCTTGAATTCCATGGCCCCAATGTTGCATCATGCTCACAAGGTATGAAAAGATACATTGAATCCAGTCTCGCTGAGGGACACTTTCTGTTATTGCACTTCAATGAGTTCTACATATTGGCACCAAAGGCATTTCCTCGTCATTACAGGGCCTTGCATCATTCTGCCTCACTTCTCATCCGACCGGCCTTTGACAGATCCAGTAAAAAGCTGAGGGAGGGGCTTGTCAGTTCTGTGGGTCACGGTATCAACCTTCGCCTACTAACCTTGAGATATCGTGCTACCAGCTACTTACAGAATACCTTTGAACGCTAACTCCCCAGTTCTTCTGCCAGACCTTGATTTCCTGGGGGGCCACTCCCACGACCAGAGCGTGGATGACTACATTGAGGAGCTGCTGAACGGGACGCTGGCCTGCACACATACGCACGTGTGCAACCCCCCTGGGCCCGACCTGGAGCACACCCACAGCTGCCAGCACACGCACACGCGCCTGCTCACCCCGCTCCTGCCGGCGGAGAGCGAGGCGGAGGACCAGAAGAGCAGCGAGAAGGGCAGCGAGGGGGCGAGCAGGAAGAGGAAACCCATTCCCCCGGCCAGTGAGTGATGCACCGGCAGGGCGGCAGTGAGTGCTAGGGGAGGCTAATAGTTCTGATGACCTGGAACTCCCCGTCCTTTGAGGTTCTCCTCAGACACACTGGAGTTTTCAACTACTTTTCCAGAGCCCCCTGATCAACCTTTTTTGAATCAGGGACATGCATCAGGGGCTGTCCAAGAGGTACCACTTTTGCAGAAGTTGGCATGGATGAACAAGGAGCCTGGCCTGAAACACCCCCAGGCTTTGATACAGTCGAACAATGGAGTACAGGAGTGCCCACTTCAAAATCGAATGTCGAATGCCAATGGAAGCGACCTCGAGCGTAGTAACCACCACACCTCTGATGAACCATGTAAAGTGCCCTCTTGCATGACCGAGCAACAACTTGAGATCCCAGTTCAGACTCCTCAACTAGAAAACGGCGATGCACAGAAGCTGCAGATGATGCCGAGGATCTACCAGACCTAGCCCCAACTCAAAGCTGAGCCCATGTGTTGTGCAGACAACCGTGAGGCGGTGCGCAAGTACCGCGAGCGCAAGAAGGCGCGCACCGAGTACCTGGAGGGCGAGGTGGCGCGCCTGCAGGCCATCAATGGGCAGCTTGTGAAGCGGCTGCAGGGGCAGACGGCCATGGCTGCCGAGCTGCGCCGCCTGCGTGGCCTCCTCTCCGACCTGCAGCGCACGCTCAATCGCGAGCTGGCGCCATCACCGGGGCTGGGGCCCCTCCCGCATCCAGGTGAGAGGAGCACCGCAGTCCCTTGGAGTGTATTCAGTTCTTTGAGGTGCAGTAGAGCCAGTTAGGGCGTTCGGAGGGCATCAAGTCCTGCTGGGGTAGTACTGGCGCCCACAGGCTGTCCCCAGCATTCGTGCTCCATTATTGAGCGACCTGTAGAATCGCATAGTCCCGTTACCTGTGTTCTGTTGAAGGTTGAGGGCGAGACGGTAGAAGGAGGGTTTGGTGTTCTTGACTGGAGCCAGGGGCTTGAGGCTGTAGGTAGGGTCGAAGTCGGGCCTGACAGCCGCCCTCCGCTCGGGGCCATAATAGGCATCGGCTGTTAGATCCTAAAGCCGCTCTCACGATATTTCGCCAATTGAAGGAAATTAGGATCTATATTCCAGTGAACCGGTTGAGTTGAATCCTCTGCTGAATCGAGGCATGATCCGGTAATCTCGCTATAAAAGTTATGTCAGACAATATTGAACGAGCAGGGTTTGAAAATGGTTTTTATCCAAGTGCGTGTAGATCTTTCCCTTGTTCTCACGTTTTCTTGGCGACGGTAGGGCCTGACGAGGCCAATCCGCCTCGTCCGGATCATCACCACATGTTTTTCTCCTCTTGGCAGGTGCCGCCCTGGCCCCTCCCGACTTCTTCACCACCTCCGTGGAGGTCCCCTGCCACCAGGACATCGGCTGCCTCCACCAGCCGTACCCCAGCAAGCGGCTGCACGCGCCTGGGGCCCGCCGCCCGGAGGACCCTCCCGGCCTCGTGATACAGACGGATATCAGTCATGTCCTTGGCCCAAACGGCAACCCACTAAGCCCGGCTGTCATCCGCGGACGGGCATGCAAGCCAGACGGGTGACGTGTATCTGAGAAGACACGGAAAGTGCCATCCAGGTCAACATGATTGTCATACGAAGCTTGCGCTTCGCTGCAGTCGGAATTGTAGAAAGCAATCGATCCCTAGAGCTGCAGTTGTCCCGTACATGTTTTTGCGGCAACTACAGCTCTTAGAGATAGGTACAGGTTGTAGGACGAAAGCTGACTGTAGATTTAGTCCCTGATGCGTATAGTACTGCAAGCTAAGCAATGTGAACACGTGGTCCCTTCGACCAGGTCGAGCGAGCAAACCTCTTGCTGTTGTAGTGTATATGATGGTTAAATTGACCATTTAGTAACCGCAACTCATTGGCAGACTTGATTGACAAAATCAATCGTTGGATTGTCAAAGGTGGATTGCACAACTTCCTTCTAATGCAGATTTTGTGGGGCTTGGTGTATATCGCATGGCCGCCATGACTCATGGATGCCAAAATTCCGCGTCTGGCGGCATGCCATGTGCGCGGGCGCGTGACCTTACACTTAGTGTCGGACAGAGCGCTTACTTTGTACATGACACAAAAATTATGGGCGGGACACCATGTGTATCACATGCAAGATGATAACTTGTATATGCAGAGCGCGAGCCTTTTGTTCATTGAAGCTGCATGTATGCAAGATACTAGCCTGCTCCGTTCAATAGCGGCCAGGGGCCGCCCCCTCCAATTATTGCGCACGATCAGCCTGCTGATATGGTGGCCGGCCCCTGCAAGCGTACTAAACAACTGCAGCAGTGCGCGAGGGGCTTTGCATGTAATACTAAAGTTACCTGAATATTTGGATATGCCTGGCCGATCCCCGCGGCCCCATCATTGCATGGCTCAACGTGCACCGGCTTGATCGAGCCTGAGGGCACGGTATATCATTGGCATGATGATCCTACAATAAGGCTTGAACCTTACATCACGCATGGTCGTTTTAAAGGTACAAATCTTTTAGTGATAGCCAATATAATAGTGTCTGGCTGGATATCATAGCATGTCTCAGTGTATCGCGCGTGGTGACCGCCTGTACTTAGTTTTGTAGCTCGCAGGAATGCCAATCACTTTTGAGTATATGATTGAGGGTTCTCGCATGGCCGGTGGGCGTCGGACCTTCTGGTCGACATTACCATCAGTACGTTGAACTAGATAAGTTAGCTATAAAGCATGGCATGCGAGCTCAGTGCCACAAAGTTGAGGCACAGTGTAGCTAATATATGCAAGCCAACTGCGACGGATGTTCCGCGGACGATTCACGAGAGCAGTGGATCACGAAGCATCCGTCTGCGGAACGTCGGTCAGGGCGGCCAGTGGTAGGTACGATCAATGCGTCCCCGCTCACACGAGGCGGCCGCGGGCTATTCATTGGCGGCTATGCACTGTCAACAAAGTGCTGGCAAGACCCTTTTTCAATCGACCAGATTGAGTGCTCTTATGCACTCATTTAAAAATACATGCCAAGGTCCAGCCAAACTGATGTAGCGGAGTCTGTTCTGTTCAAACCAATCCCGTGTACTTGCTCGAGGCTGAACGGTTATCTTCAAAAGTTGGGCTGACTCACAAGTCTTATGATCGATCAGTCCCCAGGATGGGTGTCCTGTGCCGAATCTTGAGTGCGGCTTAGGAACAGTCCAGCCGAAGCCCGAAAAGTATCGTTCCCAATACTAGTTCTCGCACTTAGAGCACTCTACTTGAGATTGCAATGCCTCCTTCCGCTGTCGCTACTGAAGATTAAGGGTGGCAGATACTTACAATTTGGGACGATCAAACCTATCCTTGAGCCACTTACATATTTAATGCACTTCGAACGAGCACTCGGTCGAAGTGAGTTGCGAACCTCTGCGTGCAAAAATAAGAAAGACAAGCAAATGGCAATCCGTATGGATACAGATGTCACAGCACGCACTAGCCATGGTCTTCCAGGCCGGCCTCGTCCTCGGCGACCAGCTCGCAGAGCGCGCGGACGTCCATCGCGTGCGGACACGACGCCACGATGCCACGCGCCTCCTGGAGCGGCGTCAGGATCTGCAGACGTGACACGTTGATGACTTCAGCCTGCCAGCAACGAGCTTTGGGAGGCGTGACAGACGGACTGCAAAGTCCAATGGGAACCACATGCAGTCACGGACAAGGTCCGAAATGCAAGCTGCTTCAAAGCTGTGTTGCCGGAGCGTTCGCAGCAGCCGGCAGCAGTGGCTGAGGGGCACTTGCCGCGCATCGGAAGTCCCGCTTGCACGCCAGCACGGCGCGCTTCTCGTGCTCCAGGTTCAGCGCGAGCCGCTTGGCCTCGTGGGAGGCGTACACGAGGCCCGGGTTCTCGAGCAGCGTCTTGGAGTACGTGGGCAGCGAGCTCTGCACCCGGAGGCAGGGACGATCGGTCAGGGCTGGCGGTTCGTCAAGCTCAAGATATACTGACGCACAGGGCAATCAGGGTCCCGTCCTGCGAACCGCGATAGTCGACCCGCCGAAAGCTAGGGGTCCCAAAACTCGCAGCGGAGCTCCGAGCATGCACTCAGAAGGCAGGAAGCAAATAAAGGGCATTTAGGGCCGCCTCCCTCGCGACCCTTCCAAGAGAGCTCTCAGTGACAAAATTCGATCGTCCACTCGCATCTCCAGTGCCACACGAACAAGCCCTGGAGGGCCAGCACGGGCGCCTTGCACGCGTGCCCGGCGGTGCGCGTACTTGCAGGGAGGCGAGGATATCGCGGCGCTCCTGCAGCAGCTCTTCGCAGCGCGCCACCAGCTGGCAGTGGATCGCTAGCACCGCCTGCTGCTGCTCGCCGCTCAGGCCCAGTGCGCGCTGCACACAATGAGGAGTGATGAGCCATAGGCGGTGGTGAGGATGAAATGGATCATAATGTGCGCCTAAGGACCCACAAAGAAACTCGCCCAAAGTCCAGAACCATCAGGGTGTTGGCCACGAGCGAGTCAAGCGGGTTCAAGGAGGCCTAGAATACATACTACTGCGCCGTAGCTACATAGCGCCTATACAATGAGGCTAGGAAGGCGTCATGCGACCTTGGAAGCCCCCACAGTGCTTGCCACATGTTGAGATGGCGCTTCTATGAGCACCATCGGAAGGTCAACGCTGTGCTTGAATCGGTCGAACAGGCATTTGCAAAAGAGCGTCCAACCCTGCCCTCGGGTAATCTTTCTTTTGAGGAAGGTGACGGACGTGCGCACATGTCCTCTCGAGTACACAGCTTCCGCCTCACCAGCACCTTCGCCCAATATTCCCGTGTAGGCACCTCAGTCGCTTCTTCCTTGATTTGCCCCCAGGCAGCGGTGGCCAGCGCAGCGAAGCGGGGGTCGTCCGGGACAAAGGGCAACGAGTGGCTCCGCTGCGAGGAACAAAAGGAAAGCCGTGACGAGAGCATCAGTGCGAGACGCTCCACAATGACCCAATTGTCACCAGTCAATGCGACTATATCGAGGATCTGCTGGTGGCGAGGTTGCAGAGTAAAAGGATGTCCTGAGTTACGATCATCAGGCCATTGACTTGCCCCTTTGGCATCAAACCAAGCGGACAAGGAACACTTGTCGGCGGGTCGTAGAAAGAGTTCTGAAAAGGACGTCTGCACTTCGTCTACTCTATGCCACACCTATCGTGCTTTCAAATCGTGCCCCCTACCTGCGCCAGAATAAGCTCCTCCAGCTGCCTGTACGCCAGGGACTCGGGGTCGTCCGCCCCGTCCTCCAGGAAGCCCCGCAGCTTGCCAGTGTACACCTGCAGGCATGGAACACCGCGTCGCAAGCGGCCACGAGCTGACCTCCGCAAACAACACCCTTGCCTACACGTCACCCAATGACAGATTCTGTCGAATGGCGCAACGGTTCAGGGGAAACCACCTTCGTCATCTCTATACAACTAGATCATCGAATTGAGAAGTCCTGTAATCTATCAGCAGGCTGATCCCCCATATCAAGAAGGCACGACTGTCCCACACACTTTTTTGATGGGCACATGCGAGAGATACATTAATGAGGCCTTACCTTCCAGAATCGCACAAAGTCGTCGACAGTGATGTCGCTAAAGTATCCTGTCGTAATTTTATGAGCCTCTTCCGGAAGGACGAGAGTATAGAAGTGGCGCACCGCCTCAAAGCCAGATTCATCTGATGCACCTTCCATTGCCTGCATTTTCCAATCTTCGAACTTGGTCATATTCAACGGCAGGCCAGTGAAATGGACGCTTTGTTGGGTCTCCCACCAATTGATTCAGAGTGGGCAAGCAAGCCGATCGCTCTACTGTAGTGCTCAGGGGCATGCGCAACTTTACTCCTCAGGTGACTAAAGCACACCCAATTGGTCTACCCATCACAATGCCGCGAGGAGGTGCTGATACGACTCCATAACATGCGTGCTCGCCCCCGTCCTCCTTGGCTGGTCAGCCTGCGGCTCACCTTGCCCTCTGCGTCCAGTGGGGGCGACAGCAGTTCCGAGGTGGACCTCCATACTTTCCTCAACATCTTGTTGCGGGTCTCTAAGTCTAGTTTCTCCTGCTCCAGTTGCTGCACCCGCAGGTTCAGTTCCTCCAGGCTGGAACTGATGCTCTGTATCACTTTCTGTAGCCACAACAAGGGAACTGCATGGCTGTTGCTCTTAAAGTCCTCAATTTGCCCAGGCAGACTCTACGGAATACTCGAAAGAAGCATCGCATTCTTTTGATAAAATCCTTGTTGGTGGCCGCTGATACAGTGTAAACATCGCCACAGGATTTGACGGTGGCCAGTGGTGGAAGGGTAAATGGCTTTGCAGATAGCGATGGAAGCCTCATCATAATAAAAGAGGTTTCAATGTAACATTGTCCAATGGGTTCCACCAATTGCTGCAACATGAGAGCTCTGAGGACTACCGCCATTCCAGATAGAAGCAACCGCACCTTCTGCTTGTTTCTGTACGTCTGCTGCGCCCTCCGGTTCTTTTCCCTCAGCTTCTGTTTCTTGACATCCGCCAGAGCCGCAGCCTTGTTGATCCGCCCCTTCATCTTGTCCGACTCCAGGCTACTGCTTGCTGTTCGTGTCCGAGAGCCGCCTGAATCCCCTGGAAGTTCGAGGGAGCTTGGCGTGGCGACGCCCTCCCCAAACATTGACGCCGACGATGTGGGCGACGAAGTTTTGAGATATGGGCAGGCAACTTCTGCGGGCAGTGTCAGTGACGCAGCATCAAAGTGCCCATCGGCAGCTGCTGCGAAGGTGTCCGCTGGGACAGGCAGGAATGCCGGGTGACCGTCAGGCTCCGGCTTGGAGGGCAGGAGCTGGTCCAGGGACGGGGCTTCTGTCTCAGCAAATGCAGCCAAGAATGTGGCCACTCCCTCCTGCCAGTCTGCGGGCAGCTCAATGTCAGCGTCGCTGTCCATTGCAACGAGAAGCCTGTCTCTTCAGAGAGCACCTGTAAGGACGACAGCGCCGGTCACATATCGCCTGCTCTTGAATTCAAGCCCCTGCGCCCAAAATTTGCAATGCAGACAATCAAATGTACAATGCTGCCCATTGTGTGCAAGGGGGCGCAAACTTCGAACTTCGAAGTGCATATCAATATTATCATGGGGGTGGGCTCGTGACCGTCCCGCCAACAGGACGTAGCACATGTGGTCGCAACCGTGCCGCTGCTGGGGACGTACGTGCCTATCGGGTACGTAGCCCCGGGATATCCAAGTTCATTTGAGGGCCGTCGATGAAGAAACCGACGGCATTAATCTGGCGTAGTTGCGTCACTGACCAATAAGTCCGGAAATTAAAACTCCGATGAAGACTGTCGGATGCAATGATTGAATGCAAGTCACTCACAAAACTCCTCGCGACAGTCGAATCGGATCGCGACGGTGGCCGCTCTAGTTGTGCACGACTCGGAAGCTCTGCGGGCCGCGGGGCCGCGTAGGTAGTACGGTACTACGTGCATGCCACGCGGCAGAGCTCTTCAGCAGGCTGCAGTGAGGCAAAACTATCAAAGCATTTTCCTTTTGTTAGTGTCTCCCCGCCAAATAGGTGTAAAGCACACGCAAACACCTGAAGTCATCAAAGTCGTGACTCTGACAGTGGTTACGGGCTGTGGTTAGGACAGTGTCAGTGACGCTGACAGTGACGCTGACAGTGACATTGACAGTGACCGGGGCTTCACGGTGACATTAGGGTTATGTTGCAAACCTGTGACGGTTCGTGGCAATCGACTAGCGTTTTGTTAGGGTTACGTCATTTTCCAGTGACATTAGGGTTCCTCACTGACTGTGACAACCGGGCAGAGTCCTTTTGGTTTAGTGTATGTAGCCACTTTCTCTGACCCGGTCCCCATTCGTACCGAGTCCGTACCGCATACTGTACGGTAAAATCTGACAACTCTGACAAAATTTTAATCGAAGCCTGAAGGACCAGATCTGGCATTTCATTCCACGCGGACACCTTGGGAGCCTATGATCCCGCGTGTGAAACGTTTTCACACTTTTTGAAGCCTGAGACACTCACAAAAGGAGAATGCTTCGTCGTACTTGCTGCAGTGAGTTCAACACCCTCAACAAATTGACATACCGTAGTGGCACGGGTAATTTCATACGAAAATTATTTTATTTTGTTTTATCAGTTCGCTAACCCGGGTTAAGACTAACTTTTAGCCCTTAAACCACCCCCTAACGGGGTGGTTTTGAGCTGAAATAATTTCCGGACTTTTTCGCACCGAGTCCGTCTGAATTATATTTGGTGCGAATTCCCCGTGCCACTACGGTAGCTCTAGCTGCTGGCATGCTCATGTCAATGATGATGATGCTGCTGTCTGCTGCAGTGATGCCCCAAATCGCAAATCCGCCTTAAAGTGGGCGTTCTGTTCCGCGGAACGCCGGACGCTCAATGAGTACCGGCAGCCGTCGGTGAGGATCCGTCAAAAATTTTACCGCCGATGGGAGCTCGTCCGAATATCGACGGTCCAATTGCAAGAGAGAGTGACTGAAGTTTGATGCTCGGGTCTCGAAACTGATGACGTATGACCGATTCCAAATCTGCCGACTTTCCGCAGCGCGATCCACGGTGAGTAACATCCGTAAACATTTGGACTCGGAAGTGCCTTCTTTTTGGACTCCAAGTTTTGCTGAGATTCGAACCCGCGACCTGAGGCATTTGGCACGCCGCACTACCACTACGCTACGCTGATTTTCCCCGAGCAAAATTTGTCGGTAATATTACGGCGGGAGGGGCACGCCCACTTTAAGGTATATGATCAGGTAGTTTTCCTCAGGGACCTTCAGATGGGGTTCACCATCTGATCAATGGCACAAAATTTACGGCCCAGATTGCGCGCGCGTGCCGAAAGGCATATCAACGGCGTCGATAGCAACCGGCACGTCTCACTGCGGGAGAGAACCGTCAATGTGCCGGTACTGTGGACCATGTACCGCAGAGGAATTCTGGACCGGGACCCCCTGCTGGATGTGTAGCGCGGAAGTGAATCGGTCCGGGTGCCGAGAGTGTCGATTTAGGGCCCGGGGCGGTCGAGGGGGTTAGCAGTCTGACCCATCTCACGCAGAAAACCGCCGGACCGCCGGCCGAATATGTACTATCGAGTGAACCGTTCTGGAAGCTTGCCAACACAGCGCCCGACCACGTAAGCAGGCTGCTGGCCGTCCGAAAAGGTCTGCCACCCGACCTTTTAAGCAGGCTGTCGGGCGTCCGAGCTGCGGCCCGGAAATCAGGGTATAAAGGGTCAGATATTCTCTCATTTATTTCATTCCCAATCGGACCTCTTCCGCATACGAGTCTTTTCCAACCATCTCGCACTCTCAGAACCACCGCCGCTAACCAGCAAGCAGTCCGACCACCCATCTGGCATCTCCGAGAAGACATGCAACCAACCGGGTCAGGGTTCAGTGTGCTATAAGCTATAAGCTATAAGTACACTGTACACTGTACACTGTACACTGTTTGTACACTTATAGCTTGCACCCGGCGAGTCAAAGGGAGGTCAGTTGTGGCAACATTATCATAGATCTACGGATTTTCGAAACCATTCCCGCTAACTCACTAGCTACCAAGTGCCCGCTTTGCAACCAAACAGTCTTGACAAAGGACTATCAACTCACATTTCGAAAGAGTCACACACTGAAGGAGGCTTTGCAATCAGCTCTCCCGATTCAGTCACCAAGGGTCTGAGAAAGCGTCAGCCTCTCTGCCTTGAGTGCGTAAAGCGGCATTTTGGTCCTGTCAGTCAATGTGCTGACAAGCTCACAATCAGCGTAGCAAGGCCCAACCGGACCTCGGTGGGTTCAGCCGAGGTCTGGTTCCAGCGCAAGACACCAGAAGCCTGGGCATGGAGGCAACTGAAAGAGTTGCGGGGTGAAGAAATTCGCAACTTGCAAGTGAAGGCAGAGGAGGAACGGCCGGGCGGGCGCCGCAAGACAACTGCAGCGCAAGCAGCAGTGAACAGGGGGCGAAAAGTAGGAGAAATAGCAAGGTCCAGTGCACAAGTGGAGGTAAGCACGGGAATGGATCTTTGAACCCTAGACATGCGTCTGCTTAGTGCTATTTTATGATGCTTTTCTGCAGCCTGGATATTATATTGTGTGTTTGAACCAGGTGTGCATAACAAGAGTAACCACACAGCAATTGAAGAATGCTGATGGATCATACTGTAGCTACATGAGCATTGTCGAGTGTTTGTCTCCCACCATTTGTGACATCATGTCTAAGTACGTTTCTTGTATGGATGCAGGGGCAACCTCACACAGGGAATGGCGAAGCGTCCGACGTAGAGGATTGCCGAACCATCGTCGACCAAGCTATGATGTATCTTGATGGCCTCGGATCAGAAGAGTGCACTCTGTACAACGTCGGCGAGCATGGATCCGCAAGTACGGTCTACCTGGCTAGTACTTGGAATCACAATTCCGCTAAGCCCAAACCTCTCGGGCGCCCTAGCAAAGTGCGCGCGTTGCTTGAGATGGTGCATCGGGACACCATGGGAAACTTGAGCTGCACCTGCGACCGGGGCCGGTTGTACTCTCAGGCGCCGTGCGTGCACAAGCTTGCGCTACAGGCGTTGGAGCTGCCAGGGCTAGCCAGCGCCAAATCGCTGCAAAAGGGGTCAAGAGTGGTGGAGATAGCATGCGACAGGACCGGGGAGCGGGTTTTTGGGGTGTACTGGAACGCTGGTTCGCCCTCACCTCAGCGGACCATGGTCCACTATGGAGAGGGGCCGCAGATGGGCTGGTATTGTGAGGGGAGGAAGAGCGGATGCAGCAAGACGGCTGACTGTTCGCACATCCAAAGGGTGAAGCGAGCTTTGAGCGAATCGAGCGGTGTGGAAAAGCTCAGCAGGAGTTCGTTTTCAGAGGAGCAGCTCGAGCTCGCAAAAACGTCTTTGAAGGACGGTCTAGGGGATAGCCGGGGCGGTGACTGCGTGGCGCAGAGCGGGCAGTGTGCGCCAGACGCCGACGTGGACGGGTACCTTGCGGAGCTGGTCGTTGGCAGTCATGAGAGGGCCGCATGCGAAGGGCCAAGTTGCTTCTGCAAGCAGCATCCGAGGGTGTTCGGCGGCGCTGATGTGGACGAGGAACCCTGTGCAGCGAGGTGCTGCGCGTCTGCTCAAACGAACGGAAAGCGAGCTCGATCGGAGCAAGGAGAAAGCTCCAGTGGCGTTGGGGAAGCGAGCGCGAGATCGGGCAAACGGAGAACCAAATCATTTTGGACGGCAAAAGGCACAGAGATGGGGGGGTCGAACGCTGCAACGGGCAGCGTGGAGGAGGCTGATTTAGAAACAGCCGAGGAGAGGGGGCGGGGAACGGAGAGCGCCCCCCAGGTCGATGATCGGAACGCGTTCTCGATTCCGGTGTGTAGCCTCTGCGTGTGCCCCTCGAACGTGTGCACGCATGGTGCCTCACGCGGTGCTGCGACGGTGTTGCCCATGGAAGCTGAGGGCGTGCAGCTGGAAGTGCCCAAGCTCGTTCGGCCGACGGACTCCTGGCAGGTCCACGACCCCGAGGTGTCGCTGCTGCGAAGGCCCGTTCGAGTCAGCGAGCTCACGGCCCGGGATTTCGAGGAGCTGAGCACTGCGGAGAGTCTCTCCGCCCCGTGCCCTCGAGCACCACCTCCTTGCCGCACCAGATGGTTGGGATTGTGGCAGAGTGCCCACGTATACGACTTGTATTGGTCGCAAGAGGTAAAGATCGGACCATCGCGCATTGCTCCATTGCCTGCGTCTTTCTTGCTCGAAGAGCTGATGCATGATTTGGTAGAATCGACACGAAGAATACTCCATTAATGAGTGCAGACGGTTCGTATAAATAGCCGCGCAATGTTTCAGGCTAAGCTTCGAAGCTTCAACCTGATTCTACTAGCCTGAAGCCTGGATTGAATCAAAGCTCTCAGTCAGCGATGGGCACCATTATGACTCTACTCTTGTGCAGGTCAAGCTCCGGATCTATTGCTGCGCGTGCCCCGAGAAGCATACTGTTCATTTCAATGGAGAGGCGTTCGGACTGTACGCATGGACGCGAGGGTTGATCGTCACACAAGCCGCGTGTCAAATGCTGCTACG
>DF237565.1:0-51019 GCA_000708835.1 Klebsormidium nitens
AAATTTGATGTGTGATCAACCGGACCCTTTCCGGCCAAACAGCCGTCCGAACCTGTCGATGGACGGAAATGTTTGCGATCATGTGTGATCGCTGTATCAGACTGCCAGCTCGGTCACCGGTCTGAGCCTTGAGGACTCCTGACTCCGAAAGTGACCGTCCGTGGACGGGTCACACTTCTCTTATCCTCTGAAAAGTTCTCACATCTAGGAGAGCTTTCTCATCGATCTTGAGTCTTGAGTCTTGACTCATCTGTGCAAATCCGCAACTGGTCACTTTATAACTTTAACATCAACGAACTGGGCGGTGGATAATCTCCGCGATTATGACACTGGGGTTGTTCAGCTACAAACCAATGATCATATGCAGCCGAAGTGTCGCAGGACGCATGCTCTAACCATTGTACTTCGACGTCGGATTCAACTTATGAACGCGCTTAAACTTTGGCAAGTCTCTCTATGTTTGAGACAGCAACTGCGAATAAACTAGCAGTCTAGCAGTCCAAGCGGCGCGCGGGCAATGGGGAGGAGTCCGGCCACATGGCTACCAAACAAAAGAAGCCCCTCGCATCAAAGGCGTATAACCCGTAACAAATAACCGGTAGCAGCAGACTGCCTTGCACGAATGTCCCTCTAATGATTAGCTTAGCAGCAATACCTTGCTTCAGCTATCTGATATCCCTCAACAGCAACACAGATTGAGTGCAAACGACATGACCTGGCAGCAAAGCGTGACTATATATCTAACCTCGTTGATCTCGCAAGCTCGAATCACTGAGTCCTAGCTGCGCCCCTGCTGTTTGCTCTCCTAGGCTCGCATCCTGCGTCCCTAAACCTGGAAGCAAATCGTCTAGAGGCATGAACGTACTCAGGCCGGCAGCTGACTGGCTACCCCCCCGTGGCGACACGTATGTCTCTTTGAACCAAGTGAGCGGGTCCTCGTCCGGAGATCCCGGCCTCTCTTCCTGCGCCCACAAGCCGCCATTTTCAACGCCTTCCCTCCCAGGACCGCTTTCCTCAACCTGATTTAGCGACCCACTAACTCCTAGCGTGCTGCTAACCCCCAGCGTGCCGCTAACCCCTTCTTGGAATGTGGATCCGCCCGGACGCAAATCGTTCTGAGCATTCCGCCCTTCCGCTCCCCCATCCGTCCTCATATGGTCCTCCGCTACTGCAGCACTAAGACCCCCTGCGCCTGCACCACCCATCCTACCTCCCACGTCATCATTCGCAGAAATGGTGCTTGACGCAGGCGGGGCCACGTCAGCACGCGCAGAGGCACCGCCAGCTGGCGCTGGCGGCGTCACGTCAGCAGCGGGTTTCTTTTGCTCCTTGGCCAGCTGCGCAGCGAACGCCTTCCGGAGCTTAGCAGCGTCGGCGTTTGCCGCGCCAGCACCGGAGGCGGGGCCGTCCCCGCGAGGAGCCGCGCCATTGGTGGGTGACGTCAGAGCTGCAAGAGCAGTCACGTCGCTGACGTTACTTTGTAGAACCGAAGTCGTAACGAGCGATAGCAAGGAGATGATTGTAAGATCAGACCGCTTGGTCGTCATGAAAGAGTTGTTGTGAGAACTCAAGGCAAGGCAGTGGCTCAAACCGAAGCCAAATAAAAGTCGGACTCATGCGACAGCTTAATAATCGTAAGGGTTTTGCTTTCACAAGAAGGGCAGCGGGCTCACCTTTGACCCTCTTCTTTTCGATAGCCACAAAGGCAACCCCGCTGGCGCCCTTCTTCTCCATCAATGACAGCTGTACGTATGTAACAGGAGGAAGGAGTAAGTCGGTTGCATTAGAACCCCTTGCTATAATAACCACCCTTGATAGGCAACAAAACCCCCTGCCCGCAGTTGTCCCATGTTTCCTCAATAGTTACTGTACCGCCCATGCCATGACATCGAAAGACCAGATTCCGTGCTCGACGCACAAACAGAGAAGCAGACGCTTGCATGCTCCCCGATGCCGTCACATCTACGTACCCCTTCGCGCACACCAGCGGTGCACTCACCCATTCCGACAGCCGCGTCCCCGGCAGCGCCGCGAGGCGGATCGTCTCCTTCCATTTCTTGGCGCGGCTCCCCGTGTGCGCCTCGTACTGCTGACACGTCAGCAGCTTCCCGGCGGCCCCGCATTGTGCGCAGCGGCAGGCCACCATGTGCTGCGCGGGGATGTAGTCTGCCTGCGTGCCGTTGCAAACCACCGGAACTGTGGCGGGTACTGCGCCGTCCTTCGCGTCCAGCCTGAGAGAAGCGATTCAGGACTGTTAGCCGTAGGTCCGAGAGCCGGGTTTTCAATACATTCCAAGAGCCAGGTTTTCAATTCTTTTGACTTGGGAAGTGAGAACTCATGGGAGTGTTCAGGCAGCGGATGAGTCACTCGAAGGGGGCGTCGATATACAGACTTCACGTCAAGGCAAGGGCTACGTTTGTAGGTTCGCCAGGAGATGCGACGAAGTGGTCGCAGAAAGGCGACGAGCAAGGTGGCAAGCCTGCTCTCAAGTCGCCTTTGGCTGATTGGTCATTCAATGCCCTCTTACCGTGCTTGATTGGTACGCCTCAAGTTGCTATTACAAACAATAGACGCAAACAGAAAATGTCACCCTTTCAGCAAACAGCTCTTTGCTGTGCCGTCAAAATTCTCTACGAAGTCGAGGCACACCGCGCACTGTACGGACCCTTGATTCCGACAGACAGGAACGGAGTTCAGTAACTGACTAAACGGAAAGTGCGACCTCTCCAAGACCAAAGAGAAAGGATGATCCAACTCTCAACCTGCTGAGCGACATAGTAACTCTTCTCTGCCGTTTTGACAGCACCGCAGCAAAGAAAGTACTTCGCTGGAGTGTTGTAAATACTGGAAAAGGCGCTGCCAAAGACGAAAAAGTGTCCCGCTCACCCCTCTGCCGAGAGCTTCTCCCCAAGCGGCGGCAGCGCAGGCATCACGAGCGGCGGCCGGGGCGGCCCCCCGACCTTCTTGCCCGCCGACTTCGGTCGCTTGATCGGGCCACCCTCCCCGTCTTCCCGTTTCCGCTTCAGCTTCTTCTTCGGCACCCTCGGCAGGCCGCTTTCCTCCGCACCCCCAACCCGCGCCATCTTCAGTTTCTTGGCGCCCTTTTGGAGCTTCCCGAGTCGTTTGAGCATCAGCGTGTGCTTCTCGCCGTTCTGCAGCGCCTTTTTGGGCTTCGGTGGGCCCACCCGGGTGGCTCCCCCGGGCCGCATGCTCTCGAACTTGCGCCGTTTACGGGGCTCGAGCAGCGTCACGCGGTGCTTGCGGGGGGTCGGGGGCGCGGTGCCTGGTCGAGACAAAGAGCACTTTTCAGTGGCACGATGAAGGAAACTATCCGTCGTAACAGAGCAGCAATATGCACGCTAGCAACCCCTTTGAGAAAGTCCTTTGTTATGCACGCAGACTTCAATTTCACGAGCAAAAGAATTGACCATTCCCAATCTCAAGACCCGGCTTTTGAGTACTTCAGGAGGAGTTGCCACTTCGGGCGATCCTCTCTCTTCAAAGCGGATCAGTGAGTCGCAGCTGTCTCATCCGTCGAAGAGCTAGAACTGGTTGATCTGAACGACCCGTTCAAATCTAGAACCTCCAAGCAGCGAGGAAGGATAACCGAGGGCTTGCCTTCTGGGTACGGCTCAGTGGGCGGCGGGAAGAAGCTCTTGGCAGCCTCCCAGTCGATGCCCATCGTCAGCAGCTCCATGATGTCTTCTTGCAACTCGTCAGGGGAGCGGGCGGAAGCGGCCGAGACGCGCCAGTACTGGGCCTGTAGGAAAAGCGGGGGCAAACTAAGATAAATGGCTCCTAGTCACGATGATGGACCCTGCAGCGGCCTCGAGGATAATTTCATCCAGAAGTGGCAAGAGGGGAAAACCGGAAGACTTGAACCGTTGATGGAAATTTGCAAACGAAGTTGCGCCTTGTCAGGCGAAAGTAGTATACAGTAACCAACATGTTCAAACCCCGTGAACATCATCAAAAGGAGTCTCTAATGAGAACAGGAGTGATTGATGGGAATCGGCAGGAGTCGCAAAGCCCTAAAAAAAAAGAATCCACAGTTGGCGTTAAAGAGAGGGCAACAAGGTTCAACGAAGTCAGGCCACAGCAACCTTGCATTCTGTTGTTTCGTAGCGCAAAGCTCTGCAGAGGCCGATGAAAAGATCCAGTCTGGCAGCCTACCTCTTCGCTCCACCACTGCGTGGTCACATTCGGCTTGATCTGCAACACCAAAGGGAACGGGGGAACAATTTAAGCACGAAGCCACCCAAAAAAGATGTAATAATAACCACAGAGAGGGTTCGGCACAGACACATTTTGGCACCGTTAAGGTCGGCGCATTCATGGCTGGCTCCTAATTGCATGTCATACCGAGAAACTTAACCCAGAAAGGAAGCCGACAGAGTTTACGCTCAATATCTACCGCCGCGAATCGTGTTCTTCCGATCACTGTTGACAATTCCAAGACATTAAAAAGGGCCATGATTCAAATTGTACTCCTCTCAAAGCTTACATCCCGAAGTGTAGACACTAATAGAAGCTTTTGGAAAGACCACATAACAGACTCCAAACTTTCCGGCTCAGCTTTTCTCCGAATCTTACAGTGGCTTGTAGTCGTTGCGCAATCATAGGCATCGCAAGTCAGCTAAGTGTGCCGCAACGCCTAGGTTCCTCTTCAGGATCTAGCTGCGGTGAATGATACCTACCTCTTGGGAGAGGAAGACGAGCATCATTGCCAGGTCCTCCACTGTCTTTGATGTGGCGACCGACGTGCGCCAGACCTGCCAGATCGAGTCGCTCTCCGTCACCAGAGCTTCCACCGGCAACCGGTCCTCTGCAAAGATGAATCGGTTTAGAATCTGCAATTCTTGGGACGCCCGATTATTTTGCCTTCCTTCAGGTGATGCAGACAACATGAGGAGCCCCTTTGGAAAACCGGCAGATCGTGAAGGTTCTGGACATATCGTTGAGTGTGATTCACTCCAAGCCCTGAAGGTTTGAACTGCATGGAACTTCAAAGTATGTATACAAATTGCTTATGCCGCCCTACGCAGTACTGCAACAGCTTGCATTTATGCTCCTCCAGGGGCGGGTAAAACAAATCACTTAGTTTTTGCCCAGATGTGATGTACCTTTCTCTTACTGAAGTATGACAATACCACCAAGTTTTTCAGCGTTTTCCAAAGGTTTTTCGTACAAGGAACTCCTTGTAGAAGGGACTTCTACCATCTGCAGGTCAATCGGCTTTTTGCCAAAACATGAAAGATTTGAACCGACACCACTAAGAAAGCATGCCGTGAATCATACAATCTGGACCCTCAAACAGGTAAAGCCTTTTCAAATTCACCCCCCTCCCGGTGCAGATGAGATGGACGTAAGTAAGCCAATCAACTGTGAGCTTCTGAAAATAATTCGGTCGTCCTTGATTCGAGGACTTTCTTATCCAAGCAGCAGCCTACCTTCCATCAATCTCAGGATGCGAAAAGCAATCAGGGACCGTCTCTTCAGAAACAGGCAATGTAGAGAGAGTGGTGGTACAGGGATCTGGAACAACTGCGGATGCGGAAATTGTGGGGAAAGATGGCTTTTGAACTACGTCCAATGGGCGCCAGAATCAAGCACGCGCTGCACAAGAAGGATGCATCAAGTATCCGTCTCAACCAAACCCAGATGCTTGTGCCGATCTAGGAAGGGACAGGTATCTTGGGCTCATACCACCTTTGAAATGGGCCTAGTCACTCGTAAAGCAAGTGAAAGGACCACTCTCTGAGCAGAAGAAAATGCTCACCAATATCGTGCATCGCCTTTCCCAGCTTCCTGAGCTGCTGAATGACCGGGTTCCCACTCTGCGACACTCTTCCCCCCCGCACTTCAGCCACCTCAAAGACCGCTGCCGACGAGCGTGCCTGCTCTTTTGTCGGGTCTTCCAAGCTGAACACAATCGACCCATCCTCAAAGTCGGCAATGTCAATGTCCTCCTGCTCTTCATTCTCAGGGTAGAGAACGGTCATCTTCGTGCCGTCATCTTTGAAGCCCCCCACCTGGCCCCGATAGAACGTCTGGTCGTCGTCCCAGAAAATCCAGATCGGCGTGCCGATCGGGAGCTCGGTCACGCTCTCTTTCTTCCCCATTGCCGGAGCCTTTAGAAGACGTTAGCAGCTTTCTATAAAAGAATCACCTTCAAAGACAGAATCAGTGATGAATCAGTGATGTATCATTTCTTCAGCAGGTCAGTGGGCACTTTCATCAAAATGGTTAGGACCTATCTCCCTCTGCATTGTCCTACCTAAATTTAAAACCTTCTTTCTTGAAGGACCATCAAACAGGCGTCGCTCAGCTGAAGGATCATCAACTGTACATCTTCACTTCACGTGCCTACCTATTGTCAGAAATTTGCGTTCATGAGTGTAGCTACAGCCTCAGGTCACAGCCTCAGGATGACAAAATGCATCATTCTCTGTACTGTGCTAGCTTGAGCTGTCCAATCCGATCGAACGGCATTGCGCTGTCGAAGTGACGGATTCGACAACATCGTGCGGTCTCAGCGACTTTCAGCTTACCCACGTGTTAGTACGTCAGCAGGCCCGTTTTGGCGCCAACTGTTATTGAACGGGTCAGAGAAGAGAACCCCGCCTCTAAACCAGTGATAGCTTTCACGGGCGTCAGCCTGACATGGAGGAAAACCTGACGGTGAAGAGCCAAAGCAGCTAGAGCCAAAACCAAAGCTTTGCCCTGTCCTTGTTTGGAGAAACGCCACAGCGCATCTACTTAGGAGAAAAATGGGGTCCACTGATGTTGCAACGTTTTCCAACACACTAGCAAGCGCAAAGTTGTTTGGTCAGCAACTTCATGTATCACAACAGGCCGCCACAGACAAGCTGCGGCCGCACCGAGTTGTAAGGAGTGCATGCATCGCTAGAAGGACACAATGTAGTTTGTGCAAAAGGGTTATGCAAGCCGGTTCAGGCAGAGGCTTTGGCGGTGGCACCGGGTCTAGGAAACATGCAAGAAGAAACACTGGAGAGCATGGGGGCTGGCAAAAGGTGTTGGAGCCCTCAAGAAGGAGTTCTGCCCCTCGAAGCACTCTGCAAGACGCTGAACGAGAGACGGATGTTGGGCGTGAGTCTGAAGACGTTGAGAAGATTAAGAAGGGGCTGATTGGCAGGTCGCAAGCACTGAAACTGGTGGACAAATATCTTGAGGGCGATGACGAACGGAGTGCGGTAGCTGTCGCGAGAGCTCTAGTGGGCATCGAGGGGGGTCTGCGTGCATTTGGCACGGCCCAACAGGTTCCGCAACGCCAGTACACGCTACAGGACCTGCGGTTGAATAAGATTGAGCCCGTGCGGTTTCTGTCACCCACAGACAGCACGCTGAATAAAGTCCGGACGTCTGCACAGGTTGCGCTTCTTTCTGGGATTGGTTCGCTGTACTACTTTGGGCACTGGGACATGACGCAGTTGTTGGGGCTGGTGGTCGGCCTGCTGTTCGTTGGATCCGTTGATCAGGTAAGTATGTTTTGGTGAAGAGAGAAACTTTTAGAAAGGTGTGCTTGGGTCTTATATTGTTTGCCATGTGTGAGACGGCGTTTTCAATAACTACCTGGTGCATTTGAAGTTCGAGATGGTCTCTGCCGCAACACTCCAATTGCCACCACTGCTAAGGAGAAACAACAGCAACTCCAGAGTTAATCAATTCTTCAGTGACTCTGCGGACAACGACATCGCCCAACAAAAACAACCCTGCAATCACTCCACACTACCAAGTTCTTACAATAAACTTTGCAGAAGTCAAAAATGCAGATTCAGACGCATCAACCCTCAAATGGGAATCAGGTGTAATTATTGATCAGTGCGATCTTCTTCACAGATTGTGAATGGTGGCGGCGGAGAGGGGCTGATTCTTGACACCGCCGGCAACCTGCTGAGCTCCCGGTACAGGGACCGCGTGAGCCAGCACGAGGCGGGACATTTTTTGGTGTCATACCTTCTGGGCGTGCTTCCCCGCGCCTACACTCTGTCTAGTCTGAATGCGTTGACGAAATATGGGGCGCTGAACCTGCAAGCGGGGACTCGTTTCGTGGACTACGACTTTCAAGAGGAGGTCAAGACTGGGAAGCTGCAAAGCAAGGTGAGCCGCGACTTACTGAACTTTTTGGTTTGTTGGCGGCATTTCAATCGGAGAACTTCCTGTAGTACAACTTTCTGCTTGTTCTTCCTACTAACAGGTGCATGAACACATGACGAGACTGATCTCAGATACTTTGCAAAAATCCGAGCTGGTCTGGGCAGCGAGGCCGTACGGAGTAGCAACAGGTGAGTTTAAACTCCTCCTGAGTTACTCGTTTGCTGTTCCTGAGGAATCGTGTATTTTTCCTGACAGTGTTCCTCCTCTGTTGCAGACGGTAGATTCTTTCACATGCATTGCGCTGGCGGGTGTTGCGACGGAGTACTTGAGGTTCGACCTTGCCGAAGGGGGCCTTAACGATATTAACCAGGTAAGGGCTTGCAGACGTTATAAGGAATGCACTACTGCCTCGGTTTTAAGCAGATCTTATATCTAGTCAATCGGGGCCTTCCACTCATTTGAAAGATTGTCAGCTTGCTGTCATTGCAAGTGGTAATTCTCTTGTTGGTGCTCATCATGTTCGCTTTTTTCCAATCAACCTGGTTTCCAGGACTTCGAGAATGTCCTTTGTCAGCCCCCGACGGATATACATACCATCTGTTTGAACACAAGGATTACCACCCTGTCTGACACAGCGTTTGAATGACCTGGAAGGCCTGAGTGTTGGTTTTGCCGTGAAGGTGGGGCTTCGTATCCTACTTGAACCTGCTTCTAAGGACTACACCTGCAAGACGCCCTCTCGATGCATTTCCTCTTCTCGGTTTTGCAGCTCGATTCTTTGCTTCGATCGCTAGGCTTTAGCCAGAAGAAGGCGGACTCGCAGATCCGTTGGGCGGTGCTGAACACTGTCACGCTGTTGCGGCGCCACGAAAAGGCGCACAGGGCGCTAGTCGGCGCCATGATTGCTGGGAAGTCAGTGGGGGAGTGCATCGGAGTGATTGAAGGCGAGTTGAAGAATGTTACTGATATCTGATTATGGTCGGAGGAGTTTGCGGAAGCTTGTTTTCTTGTCCTTGATTGATGCGTTGACTGTATGAAATGTATTTTAGGTTCGACAAGGATCACTTGATGTATCATGTTCGTGTGATTGGGAAACGAGTTAAAACTTGCTCACCAAGTAGGGAACTCAACCGGTATCTGACTGCAAGCTTGATTCACCGTCCAACTAGTGAGAAAAACTAGTTGTGCACAATCGTGCCCAGTAAATCGTTGGCTTCTGTTGACTCCGGGCCCTTGTATATGCGCTGCAATAATGTTCAATAAGCCTTGAACAGGTTGACCGTACGTCCATGTGCATGCATATCACTATAGGGGGATCCTCATGTAATGTTACTATAACATGCATGCGGGTACGTTGGATTGAACTAATAACGGCATGGATCGATCATGCATGATTCCGACACATGTGTTGCAATGTATCGCATGCGCCCATGCACGTGAGGATATATATGCCGCGCCAAGCTTGAAATCAATTTGGACATTGATGTTCAGGCTTGAGTATATAGTCTAGGACTCAGCTTGGCCATATATTATCAATAATTAGTCACTAGTGCATGAATGATTGTACGATTCATATACATTATTGCACAAATGGACGGTGCAGGCCTGTGGCCCAGACTATAGTAGGGGTCACTAACATGCATAGTTTTAGGTCATACGTGATCCGTCACAAAGTGAGCGACTGAGTCGGAGCAATTGCGCGCGGCTCCATCAACGCTGCCCTGTCTTTCAGGCCACACATTAATGGCAAGAGGCATTTACGCCATACCAAAAAGACCTTGATGTGGCTAATGAGCATGTGGGCTGACAACACGCGTCGTGACAACATCCTCTGCAACTGACAGTAGACTTCGCACATCACTAAGTGAATACTGCACCAACAGAAAGTGCCCTGCTAACGGAGTAACTCATTCACTTCAACCTACCACAAACATGTTGTAGACACCGTTTGCCGCATACGACGACGCTACTACCCCGCTACTCAGCAAAAGCATCCTACCGCTTGATAGCAATGATCCAAAACTCCTTCGCCTTCCGTCTCGAGCTCTGCGCTTTATCACCCTAGTACATTGCCGCCCCTCTCTTTCTGTTTCCGGTTTTACTCCCTCGCAAGGGAACACTGGGCTTCCCTGCCGCCCCTCTACCGCCGGCCCCACGCGCGGGGCTCCTCCTCGTCGTCACTGCCCACGTCACCATACTGCCAGATGTTGAGCCGCTCCTTCTTGGCCAGCTCCTGGTGCTCCTGAAGCGCCTCGAGCGCCTCCCGCTTCTGCCGCGACGCACCGCGCCCCGCCTTCTCAAGACGCGCCAGCCCGGCCTCCAGCAGGACCGACTGGATCGTCGCGCTCGACTCGGGGTCCACCAGGGTCACGATCATCCGGGGACCCACGCCCTGGCCCCTGTAACGTCGATGAAGTAAACTTCAGGAGCAGTCTTTGAAAGATTAAAAAGGGCTTGTTTGTAGCAAAAGGAAGCGCACTTTAGGCGAGATGAGTTTTCTTGGCGCAAAATGAAGATGAAAGCCGAGTTAGCTGCCGTCCAGACCCGTTGAACAACTGATGCAGCGGCTCTTGTCGGTTCCATCACGGCACTGAACCACGTCTTTCACATGCAAACAGTCTTAGGCAGAAGCCGACTGGCAGATGTCAAACTCGAGATCCACGCCCGTCAAAACCCCCGCTCATAGCCTCTACCGCCACTTTCGAAAGAGCATAACGAAACCTCGGGCCTTGAACAAGCAAAGCAATGCCAAGTAAGGTTTGCAACCTCGCGCATTCACATATTGTGCTGGTATTATCCGTGCTTATGATCGGATCGTTCTTTCAGCGACTCGACTACGGCCTAACCGACACCGATTACAAATTACACGCATGAAAATACGCAAAGTTGAAAGAAAAGCGATTCTGGCACAGGCGCTCACTTGGTCCTGCCGGCGGAGTTGTCGCGCTCCTCGACGCGCGCGACGAGCTTCTTGTCGGCGACCGTCTCCTGCAGGAGCTGGGCTGCGTCGACGCCGAACTCCTCGTCGAGGCCGGGCACCTTGACGTGCGCGAGCGAGCACAGGTGGCTCTGCTGCGGCACCGCCGCCAGGCCCGGCTCCATCGGCCGCAGCCGAGAGACGGGCAGCGTCTCCTTGTTGCCATAGTCCACGTAAAACACCTGGAGACAGAAAAGAGTACTAGTTGGTCAGCTGGGTACCAGGTGAGGGACGGGGTGGCCGTGACACACTTGAAGAGCTGTGGGCTAATCCACATGATGGTGTGATGAGCCGGGGACGACTGATTGCGATCGATGACCTCGAGTTTTGCTGTGCCGATTCCGTCTCTTGATTGGAGGAAGGCGAGCGAATGAGTCAGAGTGCCGCTTGACGGCTTTGACAGATCATCGGACTCGATTCCAGTCGTTCCTTCCGTGACAGGTCGTCCTCCGACAGGTCAGAGCTGTCTCCCTCTTAGAGTACACCTCAGCTGCACAAAAGTCGGATATCATCCATCTGGATCACTGTCCCTCATCACATTTCCAAAACGTCGAGAGCCCTAAACCTAATGGCAATGCAACCCTGCCCCCTTACCTCGTACTTGTCCCCCCCGGTCCCCGTCGCCTGCTTGGGCGCCTCCACAATCAGCGCGCGCGCAAAACTGTCGTCCAGTGTGAACTGGCCCAGCACCAGCTCCCCTCTCTTTGGCGCAAATGCGCCGGCGGGCAGCACTTTCTCCTTCAGCTTCAGCCCCTCGAGCTGCGCCTCAATGGACGAGAGACGCGAGTCGCTCTCGACTTGCGCGTAGAAGCGCGACCCGTCGACGACTTCGGTCACGCGCACGTTCAGGACTTCGCCCTTGGTGTCCGACGTGGAAGCCGCCTCCGCGGCGGCCTCTGCGGCGGGGTCGTAGTTCTCCCACACCTGCGGCGGTGAAGTTAAGGACTTCCTTTGCGCGGACCAGATTCAGATTCAGAGTTTTACAGTCTGGATTACAAGTTTGCCAAAAGCAAGCGGACCAGTCCCTAAGCAAAGCCATACGGTCTTGATCACACGTGCGCAAAAGCAAGCGGATCAAGGGTCACAGTACCCGTCGAGTCGACTCAGGCTGTAGGGTTCAAGGTGGAGCGGATGAACAGGGCGAGAAGGATCAAAAGGTATGTGAATTTGACACAATACTTTTGAATCCAGAAATTTCTGCTCCAAATGCTCTGGCATGCTCTCAAACTAGCGGACAGCCGACCTAGATCAGATCCAAGACTGCCGCTTCTTGACAAGCAGAATCGCCAGGACATTCTGCTTCTAAGTGATACTTCGTGAAGCGGGGATTGATCTTGCCTGCCGAAACTCCTCCGATGGACCTCACAAATGAAGCAGGTCAACTTACTCTTGGCTCCGAATAACGACATTGAAAGAAACAGAACATAAACACAAGCCCCGCTCACCTTGACCTTGTGCGTCCTGGCCTTCTCCTCGGCCCGCTGCAGGTCGACAGCGCTGGCAGTCCGCGAGGGGTCGAAGTTGGGGTGCAGCTTGGCGAGGCCGTTCTCGAGCAGCGCCACCGCGACGTTCACCTTGTTCTCGAACAGAGACCCCAGGAACGTGCCCGTCTTGTCCACCGTCTCGACCTCGATCTGAAGAATCAGGGAAATTTTGAACGCCTCGAATGAAATGATGCAGATACTTGTAAACGGAGGTTGGAAAAACGTTTTGGAACTGTTTTTCCTGAGTTAAGGAATAGCCCACGAGGGGACAGGGTACAATAGTACGAGAACCAGTGTCGCAGCAAGAGAGGGCTACCTGACATGACCGGCATATGAACCGACGCAGATTATTGAAGCTTAGCCGCTGGCTGGCCACTCGCAACTCTGAGAAAGGCGGATCTCAGAAACACAGCCGCAAATCCAACGCCCGACATGTTTGAGTTTGAGTGGCAAAAACAAATGCGGATCCATGGCAAAGTATAAGCATCGTGCCCCCACAAACGAGTGCATCGCTCCGATTCCCGTTCCGCTGAGTCTCGGATAAGAACGCCCACCTCGACGGAGCGCTGGGAGATCCTGCGGCGCATGAACGCCAGGGCCTCGTCGGCGAAGGGTTCACCCCTGCCGGGGCAGCGCACGCCCGCTAGCGAGAAGGCGACAGCGACGCTCTCCTTGGGGATGATCAGCTTGAAGCGGTGCCCGCTCAACACGTAGTCTACCACCGCGGGCTGCCGCCCGCTGCGCTGGAGGAATGGCAGGAACTGTTTCGCCTTGGCGGCCGCAGTCTGCAGAGCGAAGAAAGATGTGGTCAGTCTTGGAAGCAGGAATGCAGAGTAGCTAAGTCCGGCCTGCGTGAGACGAACAACGGCTTGAGGTGCACTGTAGTTTCGTTCCCCGAAGTGACCCCTTCTAGGGTCGCTGTGCTTGGAAGCCAAAGACATTCTTGGTCGAGTTAAAGCACATGACTACCGCATGAATAAGTGAACCTCCATAGCACAATTCTCAAGCCAGCGCTGTAGTAAGACCCGTCAGGCGGTGTTTCAACATGCGCAACTCTGCATCTGCGAGGGGCACGCACCCTGTCGGAGATGTCGTTAAGATGCGCAACGGGCGGCTCCTTGGCAGAGTGCATGCCGGCCTTCTTTTTGGTGGCGCGCGCTTCCGCTGCAACCAGGTTCTCGTAGTACGTCGACCGCTCCTCGAAGTCGCGGTGCCGCACGACCGTCGCGAAGCCCCGTCCAACCACCATCTCAGCGACGTTGATGCCCTGGAAGGAGAGATACCAAGAAACTTTAAGACAAGGTGAGTTGAGCAAGGGTGTTTGGAGCATGCATCTTTTCACTCAATTTCAGATGCACCCTTGGCGTGTGATAAAGTAGGTGCGCCAAACAGGAACTTGAGATCGAGAGAAATATTCCAAAGCCCGGCCCCACTATTCTTCCGGCGACGCTGCTGCCCTGCCCAAACGACCTCATGACAGTAGAGATCAAAACCGTTGCCCAATCGTGTGGAAGCTCCTTTCTTCGAAACCCTCGCCTTCGCCAGCCTTTCTCAAAGCGAACCTTCCCAATAGTGCTTCATTCTATCTCGACTCTCAAACGCGTTAAAACGATCCCAGCATAAACGACGTGGTCCAAGATAGCACAGAAAAGCTCTTGCTGAATACAAAAATCCTACCTTGCAATGTTTCGATAACTGTCGTTACTATTCAACTATGTGCCGCCATGCCAATCATGTGCTCCATCCAACGAGGCCTGGAACGGTTATGATCACACTCACAGGCGCTGGCGCTTCTCCATTGGCTGTGGGCGCAACGGTGGCCCCCTCTGCGTCCTTGCTCTTGTCCAGCAAAAAGAGGGATCCGAACTCCATGTTGCGCTCGCCGCCCGGGGCTGGTACGGGGCCGTCGGTAGGGGCCACCTTGCGGGTGTACTCCATCTGGACTGCCACCTGGCAGCCGTACAAGATTTCATGTCAGTCGGGCACACAGTTGACATAGGAACCTTTTCCAAACGTGGGAAGCGCAGGAAAAAAACCTTTTCCTAAAGTGCAACGCTGATCAAGAAACTTCCAAATGTACATCGTCCACCCAAAAGACATCAAACATACCCGTGATGTCTTCATAAGTACTCAAATAATTGAGACAGGCCAGTGGCCTAATCACGTAGCAAACCAACTCCGTGAACATGTTGAGGCTGACAGGGCAGCCCATATTCCGTTAGCCGTTAGCTGCTCGGTTCTCCGCTTGAGAAACGCCAAAGATGTTAGTGCAGGGCTTTCTGACCTGATTCTGCAGACTTCTGGATTCTGAAGACTTCTGAGATCTTGGGGCTGCTGAGATCCAAATCCCAAAATTGTAGAGATTGGGGATCGTCCACTGCGGCTCACCTTCTGGCCGATCAAGCGCGAGCGCAGAAACTCCTTGGCCTCCCGTGCATGCGGCGCAGGCTTCTCGTCCCGCCGCGGGTTGCCGACCTTAGGCGCCCGGATGCTGGACAGGTTCACACGCCGCTCCGCCAAGGGGGATCCCTCTGGGGCCGCATCGTCCGCCACCACCACGCAATCTCCGCTGACCACCTCAATAACCTGCAACACAAGCCACCAAGTAAAAGTCTTCTGGTGTTCGAAGGGAAGGTAGCAAAGGGCGATCTGTAAGCCTGCCAAGACCACCCAACATCAAAGAGCAAGGATCAGGGTCCCTCGATGACGATTCTGTGGATGGCCTCCAATCCAGAAGTCCAAAAGTCTCCTATCTCAGGCCCTCGCTGAAGAAGCGAAGAACGACACATTTCTCGCACCAGGTGACGTACAAGCATCACCAGCAACTTCACCGATCGTCTCATTCCAAAAAAAATAGATGCTTGAGACTTTCTTTGGAACCAACGCTAGCGTTATCCGCGATTCGCGTCGTTTACCTACTGATATCCGTCCTCGGGTGTGTATAAAGAGAAGCGGCTGGAGCCACATAAGGCAGGCCCGTCAGCATAGCAATTTGCAGCAAACATGCAGGAGTAACGTAGAACAACCGCTGCACCCCAACGGAACTCCCCCCGGTGAAGGCTGAAAGAAATGCTCACGACGCCAGTGAAGTTGTCGTCCCTGACGGCCACGGAGTTGGACGGCGCCGGCACGAAGTTGACCCAGAGGCGCAGTTTGTCCAGCTTGGCCTGCCGCTCCGTCGCCTTGAGCTTCTCCTTGGCCAGCGGCTCCAGCATCGCTGCGCTCCACTCCACAACGCGCGCCAGCCCCTGCAACCAGAAAGAACAGTTCCTTAATCTCTGTAAGAGTGCCCTACGGATGCAGCATGGCCGCATCTCATTCCACAACGCTCGCCGGCCTTCGAAGAGCTGGGCACCACAAATGATCCCGTGACGTTTCTCCAGAAGGAAGTACGGGATGTTCAGGAGTTGAATTTACAAGACGGGTCGACCCCCGCTGAGAACGATGCCGAAGTCGGGTGAACGTTCACCTGGTCGAGATCGGATGGATAGAGGCATGCGGTGTGAGGGCACAAGCGTGCGGTGTAAGGGCGAAGGCAAACATCCTTGATTTTTGAAGCTCAAAATACTCGCCAAGCTCAAGCCGTGCACCAATTTTCCGTTAAAGTCGAGGAGTTGTATTCGAGGTCAGGAGCTACAAGTTCATGCAGAATTTCAAAGTTCGGCAGGATCAACGCAGTATTCTGCATTGGCGAATCGCAGCAGTGGGCCAATATGGAACGCAGCAGTGAGCCAATACGAAAAGCATTTCAGACATGCCCACCGAGTCGACGTACACAGGACGTGCGAGATGCCAATCTAACTGAATGCTGACGTACCTGGCTGACAAGTTGGAGGGCGAGGTCCTGTGCCACGTCATTCTCCGAGTAAAAGATGGACCCAAACAAGTTGTTATACTTGTCGACTCCGTCGAGGACGATTCTGACGTCCCGGTGCAAAACCCTGCAGCAACAGTGCAGGAATTCATGGTGGATATTCAAAATGAGCAACGCCTGTCGATGTAGCAATCCTTCAATTTGTCGGTGAGGGCTCAGACAGATTGGAGAGGAGAAACAATGAGCATCCTCTGTTGACCGGTTGAAGGGTCTGCTCAATCAGCTGGAGCGGACTCCAGTTGGAGACTCCCTCTGAAACCTTAGCTTCGCCTAATGTCCTAACCGCTTCTAGACCACTACGCTACTAGCAAGAGAAGCGTCCCTCGAGTTATGCAGGACACAAAGCTAGCTCTTCAAAAGGGAGCAGATTCCGAACCAGCAGCATGACAGCGCACCTCGTTTCCGTGAAGTGCTTCGCTTCCCTAGCGAACGGGTCTGGCGCAACCTCCACCGGCGCATTCGCAGCGGCCAGCCGTTGAGCTGAAGTGAGGGGCTCCGAAGCAGCTCCCGATCCACCGTTGGTCTCGGCCTTGGCAGTTTCCGGCACGGCCTCGACGGGAGGAGGCCGCCTACCCATTGACGGACACTACAGAGAGGTTCAAGAACGTTCGATGCTTCGTAATCTCAGCAGGTGTCACGTTCCTTTTTGTTGTCCGAAAGTCAACACGTGCCTAAACGGGCACCCTGAAGGCGTTGATTCCGCCATCTCAAGCGGCCCTTCTGAAGCTATTGCTGCCGCAATCAAGTCTCTGCAAAGCTTATCTTCGGCTTGATCTTTAGAAAAACAGGCAAATGGGACAAATGATTCAACTACTGTCCGCAGAAACGGCGTTACATGTGACATACCTGGATACCCGTTGTATAGACCTGTACGAACTGGTAGCTTGGAAGGAGCCAGACCCGGATCGTGCTGCCATCCCGAACCATCTGCATCGCCATGGACAAGCAACGCCATCTAAGAGTGTGGTCGCCAGTACAGGGCTAAAAGAAAGGTGCAGTCGTTGCGAGCAGAGAGTCACTTGAAGATTCATCCAGTGGGTTGACGGCTATTTCTTGTCAGGAAACGAGGTTCCATGTGCTCCCCTGTTGTGTACCATCCATTTCAATCAGGAAAAAAATCTGTAGATTCCCGTGTCAATACTCTACTTAGAACTCCCTGGGTCGGAAAGAGGTTAGAGAGCCTACCTCCACAAGAGCCGGGATGGCCTTCCCCTTGCATTCGTCGAGAAGCCCAAGTGCGTCGAAGGTGCTCCCTTCACCCACTCCCGAGGGCGGAAGGTCGCGCACTGAGGCCTCTGCTGCTCCCGGGGTTTTGTTCCACATGCCCAGGCCCTGGCTCTGCGCCTGCTCCTCCGCCTTCACAAGATCCGCCAGGTACGGGCTCTGCTCCGACTGAGCATTCACCTGGGTTTTAACCTGCCAGCAAAAATGAAGACTTATTAGTATGCGTACGTTGAACCACATGATAGCAATATATAAATCAGGGTTGACAAGTAGCACACAGAGTGCATCTGTTCCTCGCACATATCCCCTATCCCTGCTCAAACAACGACTTGGTCTCTCAGAACTGTCACTCGCATCCAGCTTGAAGTTTGCCAACGCATCCATCATTAAGTGACGACACTGTGCGCTCGGTTGACATTCATAGACACATAGCATATAAGTCAGATACACTCCCATGGACCTTCGCAGCCGCAACCACAGGTGCAACACCGGGAACATCCCGGAATTGACACTAACATTCCAACTCATCGCTTACTCTGTAGAAACGAGCAGATCGGAACAAGGATTCCCGATGCCAATCATGTAGCGCTTAGCTGCAAATGCTCACCCTGGCCCATCCGTTTGCCACCACATCGAGCGCCAGATTGGTGTCATCCATGAAAACGCTGCCAAACTCGCGGTTGATGGACGGCACAGCATAGTCCACCTTGAAGACCACCGCCTTGCCAATGACCTTCTTGCGCAGGTACTCGCGGCTCTGCCACGCCCACGGCTCATCTTTGGTGTCCCGGCGAGCCTGGAGGGGGGAGAGAGATGAGTGTCAGAAACGGCAGTAGAGGGGACAATCTGGCGAGCTTGCTGGTGGACTCGACTGTGCGAGATAGAGGAGGGCTGATGGGATTTCAACGAGTAATGATTACTCGCGCGTCCTCGCAAAAGCAGGGGCACTCCGGTGAAGACGGCTGGTTTTGATCAAGGAGGTGTACACTTAGCAGCACAGTCACCATGATCAATTCAACCGATATGCACGCCTAACCCTGACAATTGCAAACCCAAGTGGAAACCCTAGTTTCCACTTCAGATTTCAAGAAAAACTCGGGTGGTGCAGAAGATGATCAATCTGCTTTGTATCTCTTTAAAGCAGCAATTGAAGGAGCACAATGAAACAAAAGCACAGTCATATGTGGCCTAGCGTCTAGTGAGCAATAGCTTTGCAAGGACCACCGCAAAAGTGGTGCACATTGAATGACGGCTACATTGAGATTTAAGAGCACCACGTGAATGCAGGTTCGTCAAACAACTTGCTAAGTCTGCATAGCTATGCACTGCAAGATCCTCATGTAATCAACGCACACAAAGCAGCACCTCAAAATCCTTATTCAGGCTCACCAATCGAGGGCTCATCAGTGAGGAGAGTGTGATAGTCTTCTCAGGAGGTGGTCCGCTTTTGACACTGCCTACAATTGTGAGGCAATCTCCAGAGGAAACAGCTTTCACAGTGCCACGGAGCCATTGTCCCTGAGCCATGGTAAGTGGTCCTGCAAAATGCGTATAATCTTAGTCTAAGCAAGTTTCCAGCTGATTTGCCAAAACCCTTTTCTGAAAAATATGCTCTTAATGTGACCGCTAACTATCCCAAGGAATCTAGGCACCCATTGAAAAATGGACAATGACAAGCAGTCCATTTACTTTTTGGATTGCTAGCTCAGATTGGCTTTCAGAAAGCAATCAATGCATCAACGGCCTCAGCCCGCTGAGCTTACAAATCAGCAAACCCACAACCTCATTGCAGCTGAGAGTCTCAATTCCTGGTGCACACTCACCTGAATAGCAGCTCACTGGCTCCTTCAGATCGTAGAATTGGGACAAAAAGGACGAAAGGGATGACTATTCCTCCTTGATTGGAAAATTGCAGCGCCCTATCCTCTTCTTCCGAAATCGGAAATGGAAAATGTAGCCTTCAGTGCAGGCCCCAGGGTGTTCCAAATTCCAATATCTTTGACGGGTGTTTGACCGTCGATGAAACAGTTCTACTCACATATGTGAGTATTTTAGGCTGACATAGGCGCTCATTTTGGACCACCTTAAATCATCGACTCGATGATGTGTGTATTTATAACTTTTCCTGCAAGCGCACAATTAAAACAACGAAATTGCATTGTCACAGGGCATATTGGGGCATTTGTAGCAGGTTTCAAAGTTACTCAAGCAAATGCTTGTCAAGTCAAAGATGACACAACACATCTCAGCTTAATCGACGGTGAGTGTTGCAAGCACGTGCCTGGTTGGTTGGTTTTCGCAAACTTGTCTGAAGGCTCAACTGCAATCAGGCAGTTGATCGTCGAAAGCCGAAACCTTAGACGATCGATAGAAGGTACCAGATGCAGCAGATGAACTCTTTGCCTCTAAATTGACGCTTATGTATGTTGGATCGACCTAGTGCATGAGATGATACATTGGTAGTCTGCACGTCTTGATGGTCCTACTGCAACAGGTACTACTAGGCTGGTGCCAGTAATGGATGGAAAACCTGGAAGAGGCCCGCCTTTTTGTACTAGATTTCGACAAGATCTTCCATAATGATAATGTGTAATGTACCAATGGAAGCTTCACCACACGACACGTGGTCCAGGCGGTTCAATGACACGACCCTAGCTGCTGGTTTTGCATGAGACTGGATTTTGACCATGAATTTCTCAGCCCTCGACGGGGCCCTCGAGCTCCTGCCAGTGCCAGCAGTGTTGAAGGCCGCTTCCGTGCTGCGGCAATGAGGTCTCTGCAAAAAGGGATTGCGTCATCGCGTAATTCAGTGCAGTGGGGACACAGTCTCCTGAGTCCCGGATTCCAAAATTTTCAAATTCGACCGCGTTCTATGAGAATCAGCTCAGTGATGATTCACCTACCTCCTACATTGCAGCTTCAGTTCAACTTCAAGCTCGTTCAAAAGGAGGCTCTTTTGTCTAGGGCTGGGCTGATTTGTATCGAGTTTGATTAGTACCAGGCCGGCGGAACGAAGAATCTCAGGGCAGCAATGTTGGTTGCAGGAACGAGGTTCAGGGGCTCTGAGCGCATAAACCTATGAGTTTTCTCATCAGGACGGAATCAGGAAGGCAGTTGAAAGGAACCGACTTGAAGGCAGTGACATTCTGGTCCTCGAGCTTGAAGAAGGAACATTGAGCAACAATGCGCTTCAAGGTTTGTCTCTCACACGGGATCTCGATCGGGCTCATGCAGATGCTTTGTTTGATTGATGACGTCGTTCTAGCTATTAACTCTGCATAGCCTGATCAATAGTTGCCCAACTCGCATTGAAACTCTTACGTGCCTCAATCTACTGGGCTAATCTATCATGCTGGAGAAAGATGGAAGGGCACCTTTCTGGCGGCATTAGTTCCGCCACTTATCTTGGAAGCCTGTCATGTAGCTCGTGAAGGGGGAGGCGGCTGGTGTCCGGTTAGCCATTCTGAACACTTCTAGAAACCAGCTTCCGTTGCACACGAAGATTGATCTTGTGGACTTGCTAGCTGCCATGGTTTGCAGAATCATGGTCTATTTGTATTGTGAAGCTGCTGACTTGATCTTGCAGGAAGTATAATCCACTGCGAAGCTGCACAACAATTGTGGGCTATGTAGGTTGTGGGTTTTGACATGACTGTTGCATATGGACACTAGGAAGCAGCTAGGCGAAACCAGAATCACAATTCTCAAAGGCTACAGTCGGTAGATTCAAAGTTGCATAGTAAGCAACGAGTTCCAAACTGGTACAGTAGCGGGTCCAGATCTGGGTTGATGCGACGCAGGAAGCTCCAACGATTTTAGGAGTAGATTCGTGTTCTGGCAGGAGGTCAAGATGAGTGAAGAGATAGACAAGCATGTCCTAAGAAAGTACGAGATCCTTCAGAAGCTCGGAAAGGGCGCCTATGGCATTGTTTGGAAAGCTGTTGACAAGAAGAGCAAGCAGACGGTGGCGCTGAAGAAGATCTTTGATGCCTTCCAGAATGCAACGGATGCTCAGGTTAGTTGTGCTTGAGGCTTCCTTGAGAGCTTGCCCGAGCAACTCGGGGCTACTTGAGGAGCTCGACAAAATCAAGTTCTTGTAGAGCTGTAAGACCTGTGCAAGGGATCTCTAGAGACGTGACTTTACAGTGGTTAATACCAGAGGCCTTTCCGACTGCGTTGCGCAGTTGTTGGTCTGTTTACTTTGATAGTCTTGTAGTGTGGTTAAGTCATGGGCATGGAAGAGGGCGTCCAGCTCTGCCTAATAGAGCTCTGAAACCCTTCCCAGAAAGTAGAGTCGTGCTGACCAAGCCCCTATTGAAACCATTAGTTCTAGCTCCAAACGTTGCAGCTCTCAGCATTATTTTTGTCCTCGGAAAAGGTGTAAACTTTTTGAAAGGCGTGAAGTTCAGTTCAGAGATCGTGTCGACGTCCATTTTCTGATACGTGTCGCTGCATTGGCACTGCAGAGAACGTTTCGAGAGGTGATGTTCCTGCAGGAGCTGACCACTCACGAAAACATTGTCAAGTGAGCAACGTCACCATCTCCTCAAACAAGTCAGCATGGTTTGGCAGCTAAAACGGCTGCATTTTCGGTGGGCCATGAAAAATCCATCAACTTGGATGACGACTCTCGACACGGGAATCCTTCAGTTGGAAAAGATTCACTAGTCCTCCAGCGCCTCTGCACACGTGCTTCAACTGTTTTGCAATCTATGCAAAGTACTTTACTCTCCCTTAGAGGCGTCACTCAAACACGCTCAACTAGAATCTGAAGATCTGAACGAGCTCAACTCGACCTTCCAACACGAGTGCTAGCTGGTCGCTGGAGTAAAGAATGTGGCAACGAGGAGCTTAGTAGTGGTCCGTAATGGCTGGCACCACACAAATAATTTATGTCTTCCTAGCGTCCAGGACTTCCTTCTACCTTTGGAAAACCCAATCTTTCAAACATTTCGCTGAAATGAGAGCTTTGCTGCAGGTTGTTGAACGTCCTCAAAGCGGAGAATGATCAGGATCTGTACCTGATCTTCGAATTCATGGGTAAGGAACGTAAAGGCCGTCATATCACTCCATTGCAGTGCAGACAAAGTTGCTGTTGACATTACGACCTTTGCTGGCGCATTTGGACAAATAGTCAATAATCTAAACTTGGTTAAAGACCAGCGAAGAGGCTGTCTGCAGGCAAGCGAAGTTCTGTCTTCTTGATTGACGAAACATTCGGCTTTCAGCATGAGATCGGCATAATTCAGACTTTCTCTCCTAAATGCTCAATGCAGAGACCGACTTGCACGCTGTGATCCGGGCAAATATCCTGGAGGAGATTCACAAGCAGTACACGATGTACCAGCTATTCAGGTGTCTCAAATACATGCACACAGCGGAGCTCCTTCATCGAGACATAAAAGTGAGTGAGGAAGAAAGTATATCCCTTTAGCAAGCCTGCAAGTGGTTTCGAGCAGTCAAGCATTCGGTCGAAGTGTAAGGAGAAGCGTGGCCTTGATATGTGAGAAAGATATGATACATTTTTACCCCTTCGGGGCAACAATCAAGTGACCGGAATCCCCTGACTTGATGACGAAAATGTTCATGGATGCAACTCTGAAAACGCATCTCCTTCGTGCAGCCTAGCAACCTCCTGTTGGATTCTGAGTGTCAAGTCAAGGTCGCCGACTTTGGTTTGGCCCGGTCGGTCGCGCAGCTCAAGGACGAGGCAGGGCCTAACCCTGTGTTGACGGACTACGTGGCGACCAGGTGGTACAGGGCCCCAGAGATTCTATTGGGATCGGCCAAGTGAGCAGTCTCAGCACTCGTTTGAACAGGCTTGCAATACGCATATCTTCCAAGCGATCAATTATATCTGACGCGTGATCCCTTGCCGACAGTCAGAGAGAAAGGACGTACTCCGAAAGTTGAGTGCACAGTCGAAAATGGATTTTCCGATCAAAGAGCTTATCTGACTTTGTTTGACGTCTCTTTTGAGCAAGTCGAGTTCTACGCAACCAGATTAGACGAGGAATGCACGAACAGATAGCTGAGCTGAGATGCTGGGAAGGAGGAGCGGTTTGAAACGCGTCACAAACATCCAACTTCAAGTTCTTTGAGTTTTGAAGTCTGCGATCCAGAGGGACGTAAGCATCTCATATCTGCCTTTGCATTCGCACAGACTGCAGACCCCTCGAGATCAGCATTTCACGTTCCTGTCTGCAGGTATACATTTGGGGTGGATATATGGTCCAGCGGCTGCATTTTGGGGGAGCTTTTGGGGGGCAAGCCCATGTTTCCAGGTCGGTCTCTTTTCTCTGCTCAGACCTGTGGATTCTGTGCCCATTGTCTTCGCACGTCGATCTCCTTCCACTCCATTCCAATGTAACCGGAAGCAAAAAGCATTTGTCTTTGATTCCAAGCCCGGTCGATGAGAACCCTGGGATACTCCAGCACTCGATTGATGATTCGTTTTGGTAGCTATCTACACCATGATTAGAATAAAGTGCTTGTTCAGATCGTGCAGCCTCGATCAGTACGGATTTGCCTTTCCGTTCTTCTCAAGATCCGCCCGACCGTGATTCTTGCTTCCGGCATTTCTGCAGGCAGCTCCACAATCAACCAGCTAGAAAGAATATTAGAAATCACCGGCCGGCCAAGCAAGGTACGGACCTCTGCGCAACCAGGATTTGCATGGCCGTAAAGCGAGTTCCGTGAGACTCGCGTTTATAAAGAGCAACTCCCATTTTACCCGTGGCGAATTACAATTTCAATGAAAACGATTGCCGCCTGTCCGATTCGATCTGCTGCTCCAAGGCGTCTTCCAGCATGCTTCTGCCCATAAAGTCCTAAAAGTGGGGCTCCCTTTAAGTGATCGGAACCCATTTCTGCGCACCCTTGGTCTGGTCTGATAATATCGATTGGATTGATGTCCACAAAAAGCGACGTCCCTGTCTCATCCATGATTCACAGCTGCTACGTCATCTGTTCTGATACAACTGTGGTTCAACACTGCTCGAGATTCAAAGGTTTTGCTTTTAGAAGGGACCTACTATCAGTCAGATCCACCAATGTCTCCAATTGGCGCAGGACGACGTTGACGCCATTGGCTCGCCCTACGCATCTACCATGTTAGAAAGCCTCTCGCCGCCCGCGAAACGGTCGCTGCGCGACTTGTTCCCGAGCGTGTCGCCCGAAGCGGAGGACCTGCTTAGAAAACTGCTCCAGTTCAATCCGCACAAGCGCATCACGGCAGAGGTAAGGGACACGTCGGTTCTATTTAGTACGCTAGGCATTCGGCAAATGCCTGCGCTGCTGTTGCGGCAGTAAGGGTTAGCTATGGTGGTAGGATGAAGATACTGCGCGGCATCAACCATTACGAGATCCGCCTGTCAATTGGCTCATCCACTTCAGGTGCACGCGACCAAATGATTCAGCTTTTCGGCCTAGCCTCCTCTACACTTGCTTGACGGCGTCAATCTTTCCTCTGAGATACTCGTGTTGGTCGAGACACGTTACGTTGGGTGGCTGATAGCCAAGTGTTGTCCCTTTTACAGGAGGCCCTCCGGCATCCGTACGTTGCTCAATTCCACAATCCAACCGACGAACCCGCCTGCGATCACATCATTACCATCCCCCTCAATGACAACCTCAAGTGAGCCCTGATGAAACATCAAGCATTGCACTAAGTAATGAATTCCTCGATCCTTTCTGAGAAAATTTCCGTCTGCTTCGTGCCACTTTTCACTTTGAGTCTCCGAGAGACACCCCAGTCCTATGAGTAGCAGCAAGATCATACAAATAAGAATCAAGCCGCGCGGTGGGAGTGGTTCATTCTGCGAGACGGGGTGTTGACCCCTTTCACGGCTTGCTGCAGAATCTCTCTGCAAGAGTACCGGGAAAAGCTCTACGGGGAGATCGTAAAGCGGAAAAAGGAGATTCGGAGGAAGGAAAAGGAGCGAGCATCCAGTCACTCAAGAACCCATGCCAGAAGATCAAGCACGAAGTAGGAAAGGAGTACTCGTCTCAACATTGCGTCCATCAGCCCGTACAGCTAGATAATTTCGTGTCGCTGGAAGACTACCACCTCAGCAGACTTCCTTAACATACAGAAAGCGAACATTTGCGAGGGCCGAGGGTCTTGGTACCTCGCTTAATGCAAAAGCCTTGTTGCAGATTGTGTGCTTGGAACTCATACGCCTAGAATAGATCTAGACTAGAAACATTCTTGGTTGCATGCGGACTCGGGCAGTCCTTTTGCAGCCTTAATAAGAAAAAGCCTACGTTGGCTTGCCCTTAGGTATAAGTCTGTGAGAGTCCTGTACTTGTGAACAACCGTTTTCGAAGACCAGGATGATAAAACGGGTTAGCTAGAACCTGGAGCGCAAAAAGTGCGTGCAGCACTTTGTTAAGTATTGAACCTTTGGATGTCTGGTTTGACAACGCACCTCTCCTTCGTTGACGAATTTCGTGACCGCCTGCACCGTCTGCTCTTTTCTGGTCTTGACAGGCGGGCCGGCCGCGGCGGCAGCATCTCTAAAATCACTATTTTCAAATTAAACGCCGACTCCGGCCACTCAATATAACGCGGGTGTATGGTCACTTGCCAGCATGTTTGATATTTGTCGAATTATAAACTGTCCCCATGACACCATGCATAGTTGGCAGTCTGGTTACTGGCAGGTTTCATGTGTCCTACAAAAACCACTCAAAGACGCGGATGCTATAGCCATACATCGAGAATTACGTACGTGCATTTTTAAATCGACGAGTCCGAGCCTGTCGACTAGTAGCAGAATTCTTTCTTCGTCTGTTTAGAGGTGAAGCTAGCTGTATGTATCTACAATAACTTTAACACTAGCAACAAAAACATCAACAATGATTGTCGGCCAAGCCAACTCAGAGTCGCATGTGAGTACCATGGCACCTCAGATGTCACTCCTCAAATTGCTATGCCTCGCTCCCAATCGTGAACAGATCGACGCGACTCACAAAGTCAGAATCAGCGCCAAAGGCCTGGCACCTAATGTGCTCTAAACGTACCGCGCGTGTTGTCGGATCGATGATGAACGGCTCTGGCCTGGCTGAGCTGCAAACTAACTAAGATGCGCAGGCTGACAGCAATACCGCAGTAGATGAGACGCCTCGTCTCCAACCTCGCTCTCATCTCATGTTTGAAAACATTTGATGCGGGTCAATTTGGACGTTTTGGCCGTGACATGAGGGTGAAATCCAAAAATAGGTACTTTGCTCTCTTCCTTCAATTTAGCTAGGTAAAGTCTGAAGAAACTACGCGGCAATTGCATGATCTTCGCCAGTCGTTACCCAAAAAATGTACAGCAATGGCGAAAATATCGTCCTTCACTTTCTATGCGTGTACTACCCTACTTGAATTGCGTGCAATCGACTTGTATGTTTCCCCTTGATATCAAGAACAGGCTTACTTCCACAATATTGTTCCCAAAACCCTTCTATGTTGGCTTGCTTGTACATGCGACTTCTAAGCGTGCTCCTATATTTATTTGCACCGATCCCATTTCCTCTCTTTCATAATAACCTGCACTTTTTACCAAAACGACCCGGTCCTCTCCCAGTCTGATTGGTGTTAATTCGAATCTTTGAGAAATGGCCCCACGTTAGCCAGGCCTTGCGTCTACCGCTTTTGGAAATTGAATCTCTTAATGGCAAAGATGACGATTCCCCAGAACGCGATCACAAACGCGCACATAATGAAAACTACCCACCCGAGGAAACTATACCGGTAGCCGAAATATCGATGGATGAAGTCAGCCACGCTAACAATCTGACCGTTCTGATCGGTGATGAACTCAGTGTCGATGTCGCCCAGCTGAGAGCCGACCAAACCGTAAAGACTCCAGGCGACTGCAGCAAAGAATCGGCCCTTCAGCGTACGTACCAGGGCGAGGGGAGGCGCAAACGCTAACATACGCTAATAAAGCAACAGATTTTGACAAGGTTCGCAAAGCCTTCCGATCGCACAACAAACGCACGAGACACGAAGGTATTGCGCGAGACTACATACACTTAGAAACCTCTGAGTAGACTCGATAATCTTACCAGGGTCAAGATACCACGCCCACACCCACCACCCGGGGACTGCAAGGCCGAAAGAGCGACACGTTAGCATAAGGGCAGAATAGGTCGAAGCAAACCGGAGCCCGGAAAATTCTACCAAGTTCTAGTTTCCAAGACGGTTAGATGTCATCAGGAGCTATCCACAAAGGCACGCGTTGCTTTGTTGGACCTAGAACGGGGTCTTCCTGCCGTGGCAAGAAGAAGCCGACAAAGAGGTTACTTCTGTAGTATACACCGGGTTTCAGACCCAAAAACGTTGACAGTGCAGAGACGCGTCTCGAGTGCTGCGCAGCCTGGCAGATGTAGCTCGCAAAAGTAGCAGAAATACTACTGCGTTAAAATCAAAACCTGAAACATGGAAAGATAGATGGCGCGTGCCGCTCACTGCGCGGCTGCGGCAGAGGAAGCCGAACGAAGTAAAAATTCGAAGACCTGAGTTTCGCACGAGATCGATACGCCAAAACGCCGAAAAAGCTATAGAAGCGCGTGCGCCATACTGCGCGGCCGCAAACAAGAGCAGCCCAGCAAATCAATGAGCCTGAATCTCTGATAAAAGATGAGGTCAAACCCCGTCTCCTGAAAGCGCTCCAGAGGCGTGTGGCTTACTGCGCGGCAGCGGCAAGGGCAGCCGAGCAAAGCGATACTGAAGGTCTAGCAATGTGTAGGTATCAACCCACCATTCTGAAAACGTTATAGAGGCATGTGGGCTTACTGCGCGGCTGCGGCAGGAGGAAACTCACAAGGACATAGAAACCCGAAAACCGAAACCTAGAAAAAGACCAGTTCGCTAGAAAGGCGCGTTTGGCTTACTGCGCGGCCGCGGCAGGAGGAAGCCGGCGAAGAGGTTGAAGATGGAGTAGAAGGCGGAGGAGATGACGGCGGCAAGCTGGACGTTGGGCGTGATGGCGACGGCCATCATGCCGTAGAAGGTGAAGATCATGAGCGTCAGGAACATGAAGAGCGTGTACCAAAAGAACTTGGCTGCAGGAAAAGAAGCGGAAGAGGCTTAGTGTTTGATCTAGGAAAAGTGACTTGAGAGGGGCAGAGGTTCAAGGCGTGTTCCGGAAAACTTGGCGTGAGGAAATAGATAATCGTACGAGGAATCGACGATAGAAAGAAGACGTCAGCGGAAACAGGGTGAGCGCAGAAGCATTCAGCTGACAGGGAAGATGCAAGAGGAAGCATTTCGGGCATCAGTACCTAAGGAACGTGCGGAAGGAGGACATTATCAACAATAGAGTGGAAGACTGTCAGGATACACATAAAATAGAGAGACTGCAAACGAAGAGGAGAACGCTGCGATGGGGCGACGGCTATGACAGAGGAAAGGTCTTGGGTTTGTCATGAATTCAGCAGAAAGCCTGGAAACGTAAAACGCATATCCTCGAGTTGCATGGACCGACGAACGAGCACGCCAAAACGTTTTGGACCACCTGAACCGCACTCCCCAACTGAACTTACCCGCCGTCCATTGGAAGTGGATCATAGCGTATGTGATGGCGCTGTAGACAATGGTCTGGGCCATGACGTAGGGGAACTCGATGAGGCCCTGCGCCAAAAACATACCGCGTTAGAGTCCATAACCCACTCATGTCTAGACGAAGGCAATTAAAAGACGCGAGATAGCAGACTGCATGCTCACCGCAGTCCGCTAAGCAGAAGCAATCTGACTTGAAATGCACATTTCTCACACCCCGATCTCGAGGTTGCAGTCAGAACATCCCATATATGAGCTGTAACGATCAGCACACCGTTGCATCCGCTAGCTTTGACCGTGCTGCCGTGACTTGTCCCAAAAAAGTGCATTACGCACTACACAGGCGAAGGAAAACCAACCAAAAGGGGTCAACGACACTCAATAAACAGGTACAATTGCAGTACCTGGGCAATGGCGTACGGAATGGCGGAGTACATGCCGGCGGCCCTTTCGCGGTACGACACGCCGCGCTCGACGGCGACCACGGGCTGCACGGTGGACGCGTTGTTGACGCCCAAAAACAGGACGACCGCGTACAGCCCACCGGCCACGTTCAGTACCTGGCCCAGGTTGCCCCTGCAAATCGTAACTGGAAAGTGTCAGGGCCGCGAGTTTTCGAACAGGGGGTTTGGCTTAAAAAACTCTGGAAAGAGTAAGCGTGTGCATTGTAAATTGCAGACCTGAAAATGACGAGGGTTTGATTAAGATGGCAGGTCTACAGACTCCAGTAACGGGTTTCACGTCGACTGAGACGTCTGAGGCACACTTGAGAAGCACGGCAACGTCCCCTCTCCAAACTTATTGGAGAAGCGAAGCCGAAGGAAGGCCGAAAAAAGACGAGGCCATCTTGAAGATAGGTGAAATGAACATCAGATGCTCCATAAGACGTCGACAACTTGATGATGAACAACAAAGCAGGATCCAAACAGAACAAGACCCCGCCACCGCGCACCTTTTGGTGCCCAGATTCCAGTAGATGCTTCCGAAGATGACTCCGACGACAGTGCAGAAGAGGAAGCGCACGAAGTTGTACTCGGGCGTCCGCCAGTAAGTGATGTTGTTCTTCCACAGCAGCGCCGCCGTCTGAACGAAGGGATTCTGCGGGTACTTCTTGTCGAACCGCAGGGGCTCCACGCCGGGCGCGGGTTTGGACTCCTCCTCTATCGTCCGCTCTAGGTGCCTGGGGAGAGAGAGAAAGTAGAATTGAGTACTTTCGTGATCGTTCTTTGATAAGCTGCTGTTGAACCACGATATTCTGCGGCTACTTCTGGTCAAATTGCAGCGGCTCCACGCCGGGCGCGGGCTCGGACTCTCCCCCAATCGTCCGCTCTAGTTGCCTGGACAGAGAGTCGAAGGAAAAGTGAATACTATTCCTTGTTGTTACGTGCAAATCTGCTGTTTATACTTAAGGGTTCCGCCGGCTTTGATCCTTATACTGCAAGAGGTTTACAAAGGGTGCGGGACTCCTCCCAATCGTCCACCCCAGTCGCCTTAAGAAAGAGCCAAGATTCATATGAGCACTTCCGAATGTTACGTAGATCCGCCGATTGCCTAGAGGACTCTGTTGTAATTTTGGCAATGCAAGAGCTTGCTTGTGCACAAAATCAGAACGCCCAGGCGTCGTTTTCTTCTTACAGCAAGCTTATAGTAGCGCTGGTGCAAACGTAGGCCGCAGAGTTGTGCAACGTGGTGTGACCCGAGATGTCTAGGCCGCAGAAGAGCCCAACTGGTCGCAGAAACAGTCCTCACTTGTACAGGTCGCTCTGCTTGAAGATGTCGGCAAAGTCCACGTGGAGCTTCTCCTCCATGCCAGGTGTCGTGCTGTCGAGCATCCACGCGGCCGGGTTGTACCGGGGGGGAATATCGGGGACGCCGGGCACGTGCTGCAACAAGGAGAGGAGGATCCTGGTTTAAGAAGATTTTTGGAAAAAAAAATGGCAACAATTCTCCCCTGCGTTCTCACGGCCCGGTATCAGCTCAAGCCCCTCATCAACCCCAATTTGAAATTGTCAGCTTTTTCAATAAATTAGAGAGAATCTGTTTCCGTTTCTTCATACTCTCATGTTTGAGAGGATTAGGCGGTGCATACGGGGCACCCCACGTGATAGCCAACGTGAGCAGGCGGAGTAATCTGCGGTTATTGATGTAGTCCTTACTTCCGTCATGACCACTGCGCTGAATGAAATGTTTGTCGAAAGATGCTCCCAGACAATTTCGTTCTTCACTTCTAGTGATGCTCCCAGACAACTCCATTCTCCACTTCTAGTCATATCAGGTCATTCAAACCTTCACGATAACACTTTCCCTTACGCAAAGAACGCGCTGACAACATTCAAGAACACAGTCGAAGACGCACCTTGAAGTACTTGACGAGCTCGCTCGAGTCCTTCCCGAGCGGCCCCGCGTAGATGGTGCGCCCGCCGCGCTTGAGCAGCAGCAGCTCGTCGAACGACTCGAAAATGTCGATGCTGGGCTGATGAATGGTGCACACCACCGTACGTCCCGTGTTCACCGTGTTGCGGACCGTCCGCATCACGATCGCGGCCGCGCGCGCGTCCAGACCTGCCGGGGGAGAGTGGAGAGCGCGTCAGCTGCTGGCGTCAGAATGACGCATGATTGCAATCGGGACTCATGTTCGACCGCCTCAACGGATGTTGCGGCTTACCGTAAAAGTAAGGCGAAGCCGCAGGATTCGATGATCAAAGGGCTTGCATTGCCTCAATGCATCGTGAACACTTGCCCTAGAGACCACTTCTTTCTCCAACCAAAAGGCCAAGTAACAGATATGAACGTTGAGCCTGGCTCCTTCAGTGCTCTCACCCAAGGCTGGCTCGATTCACCAGGTGGCAATACATGAGTTTCGTACCCACTTCCTTACGGTCTTTCTCAACATCTTTAGTTCCGATCGGTTGTGTTGCCTTCCTGCGCCTGCTTTTAGCTTGAAAGTAGAAAGTGAGGTTTTCCCGAAACCTATCGGATAGGCACCTGACGAACTCAAGATGATGACGAATCGGCCACCAGCTTGACGGCGATGGTAAGCAATTTCAAGCTGTATTTCAAGCTTCCCTTAAGCACAAGAACTGGTGAATCAGCCTTGGAAATACCCAGTTCAACTCACCTGACGTGGGCTCGTCCATGAAGATGATGGACGGATTAGCCACCAGCTCGACGGCGATGGTGAGCCTCTTCCGCTGCTCCACGGAGAGTCCGCTGCTGCCGGGCAGACCCACCAGCGCGTTTCGGATTCCGGTCAGCTCCACCAGCTCCATCACCTCGTCCACGAACTCCTGCACCGGGATGGGAGCGGAACCGCTTGGGAGGAGTTTTCGGCGTGCGGCATAGGTAGGGAGCCGAGAGGACACAACAGCAAAACATCGAGCCCCTAGATGATGGGGCATAAGTGGAAGAAAGCGGAGCCGGAAGACAGCGGAATCGGCAAGAAGCGGAGCCGGAGGGCGGAACCAATAGAAAGGGAAAAGCGGAAGATAAAGAAGCCAAAACATAGCAGAATTTTGTGGCCTTGTATTCGAGCGTTCCGCTGCGAGAACGGCCGTGGGCGGATACCTAATCGTGCAGACCCCCTTACCTCCGAAAAGTCGAGAAAACATGGATTTCGGCTTCCCATGTACAATCACTCAACCGACAAATTGGGACGGGCAGTGACCCATGACTCTGGTCTGTTGGTCAAAATCTTCCCACAGGTTCAACCAGGCCGCAAATCCCAGGATGCGGGTCTCAACCTTTTCTAAAACCTTATTCGAGGTAGTCAAGAGCAAACCGCCCAAAAGAAGCGCCGGCTCATATTGCCTCACGTTTCTGGTTTCTTTGTCGATGTCTTCCGCGAGGCGCAGCCAGGCGGAGAAGCGCAGGGACTCGAGGACCGTCAGCTGGGGCGAGTGGATGTCGTTTTGCTCCACGTAGCCCGAGACGCGCGCGAACGTCTCTTGCACCTTGGGGTGACCGCCCACGCGGATCTCGCCCTCGATGTACCCGCCTGCAGAAGGGGGCACGTGCCGGGGTCAGGAAAACTTCTCAAACAATCGTAGACTGATAAGCTGTGGGCTTCTTGAGATCAAATTCAACCGCAATAAGCTGCTTTGGGGAATAGTGCCACTTGGAAATTCGCCCCCGGGTGAAATCTGGCCTTCCAAAGCCGAAACAGGGTCTCGCCAGCAAGCCAACTAAGCACAGCCCAAACAGCTTCTCCAAGGGGAAGTCTTGACACTTAGTATCCCTAATGGCCTTGTGAAATCGCGCCCCTTCCTCATTCCCACGAACTTGGAAAACCCTTTCTCAAGACAAAATCAAAAAGCTCCAATCCCACGTTACCCTAGGCCTAAGTTTTGGGCGTCAGACAATTCGGCCCGTCACCTGTTTTCCGGCCGGCGAGCACGTCCATGAGCGTGGTCTTGCCCGCGCCGGAGACGCCCATGAGCGCCGTGAGCACCCCCGGGCGGAACGTGCCGCTGATGTCGTTCAGCAGCCCCAGCTTCTTGTCCTGGCCCTCCTTTTGGAACTCCTGTGCGGAATTTGAAAAAGAAAGCGTCAGCGGGATGCGCGAATCTACCTCTAGGCCGTGATCGAGACGAGATTGCGCAGATAAGCTGGTGCATCGAGACTGTGTCTTAGCATTGCAAAGTGGGGCTTGGGAGCAAGGAGATAAATTTCTCATTATCCCCATTTATCCTCCAAATTACAAATTGGTACCGCAAGCTGTCAATCAGGGACTGACTTGACAGACCAGGAAGTTCCCGCCTGTTTGCTTTCGCTCATCTCCACAACCACTTTCCAAACACTGAAACTCGCAGAACGGCCCGTTCGTGACTGCTCGATCAGTATTCTCAGCACCGCGGATACACCAAACCAACAGATCCATTGCGTCGGGACCACACAGGGAATGTAGCCTAGGGAATCGTCGGACTCTTGCTTGAAACCCACCTTTGGCATGTCGACTGCGTAGTTGACGTGGTGGAATGTCATGGCCAGCGGCTGGAAGGGCAGAATCATGCCCTTGTCGGCGACGCGCTCCAGGCTGGACCGCTGCTTGAGGCCGCCTGAAAACGGGTGCACAAAAGATTAAGCTTTCTAAGACGCAACTCGCATGTCTCGCCCAGGATTCGTACACTCCCGGGTACAGGGGACGAAACTTTATGCTGCTAACAGCATTCTATCACAACAATACAGAAAAGGTTCCAACGATCAGCGTGAGTTCATAGGCATCCCGCGGTGATAAGTAACGACCCAGCACCTAAAGAACCATGCAAGTACGAAACTTAAATACCCACAATTACCTCAGCTTTTGGACAACGGCCTACGCTCTTTCCCTGTCAGCAGCAAACAGCTTTCGAATGATTTCCAGAAGCGGTTCAAGTGATGGATGTCTCACTGCCTCTCTTGGATGACGTCATGGACAGGCGCTGGCGCAGGCTCCTGCTTGGCGCGCCGAGACCGCTCTTTGAGGCAGTGGTCTCCCGCTCGCCGTTTGGCCTGCCGTTGACAGGAACGATCCCTGCGGAACAATCCTCTCTTTTCTGAATGTAGTATTTTAGTACAACCTCTTTCTCGGACGCTGCCGGGCCACCTTTCCAGGACCAGTCCCCGCTGTCCAAAGCTGGACACATCAACATGAGTCGCCTGAAGTCATTGATCAATCGTGGCAAGTACCTGGTATAAGCGTAATCCCAACTTTGCAGATGCGATTCGTTCAGTGTTCTGAACATGCTCTACATAGGGTTTCACGAGTAAGAGGGTTTCTCGAGAAAAAGCGCTTCTGGCCAACTGGAGCATTTTTCACCTCCGAGGATGCAGTTATGCAAGATATACGAACGGAGTCGCAAACTTCTCATGTAAACAACAAAAAACCCTCCACGCCCTTACCGTTTCCGTTGACGTCCTCCATGCGCGCCGCTCCCGCCGCGCTCGAACGGTGACCAATCCGGCCCATCTCCACATCGCCTTCTGCAAAGAACAGAATGCAATTTACAATACTATTGCAGTTGCCATTATCGAAGGACGGAACACCAATGCATCGGCGGCCCAAAAAAGAAGCAAGGCCATAAAATGACTGTAAAAGACTGGAGCTTCCGGGTCCCGCATTTCACTGATTCCGCTCGCTCTATATGAATAAGCAATGAATGCAATGGAGCAGTTCGTGAGCGGATCACTGTCAAGATTGACAGCGCCTCGTAAGTGTTTGTAGCAGAGGGAGCTCGGAGAATCAGTTTAGTAAAGCCCCGTTCAGGCAAACTCCCTTCCCCAGAAGACAAGGAAAAGCGAGTCCAGATGTGGACCTCGTAACATCTGGTATTCCACCGTGAATAGCATGGAATGATGAATAACGATTGGCAATAAAGTTCTATCAAAATTCTACCTGCACCGTCGGCTTCACTGATTGGGGGCACCGAGGGCGCCTTGGCTTTCCCGCGGTCGGCGTTGCCCGCCTCAACGTCGCCATCTGCATAAAAAATCCTTTTTCAGCATCCTGAAGTATCCTCTTTTCCTTGAATCTGGATTTGACCAAGACCAGCGGAGCGCCTTTTGAGTCGACAAGGGAGTTTGACGTCTTTAGATGACAACAAAACCTTTTACTTTCACAGACTTCCACTCAAATTGATAGCTCCAAATGGTTGAGGACGAGTGTACAAAGTCCCGATTGAGAATTAACAACCGGGTTGAACGGACTCCGCAGCTTCTTGGCGATCGAAGCGCCCACTCGGTATAGCCTGCTCACATCCTAGGAGATGACACGAAGATGTCAAAAGCAGGCTGCTCACATCCTAGAAGATGACAAAAACATGTCAACGCCAGAAAGGTCTCCCAGGGGACTTCGCTAACAGCCATATAGAGCGGCTTGTCTGAATTGACGAGTCCAAAGAACTGACCAAGAGCGGTCATTCAAGAATGACAAGCTCAGCGCGCAAAACCGGACCCCGACTATCGCCCAAAGAGGGTCCATTATACCTTCGTCTGTTCTCGAGCCGCTGGGTGCCAGGTTCTTTGCAGAACCCGTGCCGTGCTGGATCTCGTGCTTCTCCTTGAGCGCATCCTCCGGAACAATCGCCTGGACACTGTCCAACGCTGCATCAATACAACAACGGGCTCACGTCAAGTCTGCACGGTTTCCGGATCCGCTGAATACCGTGGAACAAGAAAGCGCGGTTCTTTGGTTTCAAGAAGTAGTATAAAGAATTCCTCCGCAACTAACAAGAGTGGAGCATTTGAACGACAATCCTTCCACATGACCTGCACAAGGCGGACTTGTACCAGATTCAGAAGTGGAATGCGGTTGCAATTTCGACCAGAAAGAGAGAGAGTCGACTTACAAGGGAGGTACTGCAGGGCCAGGCTGACGAGAATGTTGAAAATGAAGTAGAAGCCAATGAGCGTAGCAAAGCCGACCCTGTAGAACACAACGTCAATGTCAGTGAGACTGAGACCATTTCAACCATTCCGCAGGATTGTAAGAAGCCAACGCCGTCGTGCTTGCTCCAAGGCGGCATCGCCTCTTGGTGTTTGACAAATTTGATTCTGGATCCAAGATCCATCCTTTTTCTCGTTTCAAATTCAGATTTGCACTTGCACCAGATTTGCACTTGCAGTACTTAAGCTTTCAAGCGAGGGTCGTATACCAGTCAATGACATGGATCCGACGAGTGTCGTTAGTATCAAAGTCAGAAACCCAAACTATTGACCATTTGGTCTGAATGAACCCTTGACAAAGATGCCGTCCCCGCATCCTATTAGACAGTGAGAGCTCAACGTTTCTCAGCTGCTCTTCAGTAAAAACAAGTCAGGGGCACCCGTTACCGACACCAAGTGTTGACTCTAAGCCACGCACTTCCAAAACGGCGCTTTGATCACAACGAATAGACCAGAGCCCTGAACACTGATCATTCTTGCAGAAACGCAAGAAGAAGCTGTGCGTGCGCACCAAATCCACCACTTGGCGGTGTGCAGGCCCCTCTGACGCAGAATTGCGAAGCCGAGAGTTTCGCTGGGATTCTGCGGGTTGGGTCTCTGCCAGCGGGGGGCGGTGAACTCGTTGACCGCGATCGCGTTCTGGGCGTAAGCCAGGGGACTGATCCAGTAGCCCCATACCCACCACGGCTTAATGTCGGCTGCACCAAGAACGACCGCGGGTTAGAACAAAGTCCTCGGGTTAAACCTGGGGTTAACATTCGGAGTAGGGCTCGCCTGTGCTGCAACCTGCTTGTTGCCAAGGGGCAAGAGTTCTTCATAAGTGGTCAAATAGGAACTTTGGCAGGTGTTCAGAAGGTCTGTGCATTTCTAGCTTCAAACGGGGAGTGTCGAAGTAGCATTATAATGCAAGCATGAGGGTGAAATAAAGAAACCAACGAGGCAGACACAGCGGCCAATCATGTTCTCAGCTATCTACTTATCCCGCATTTTCAGGGTCACTGGAGCATTCTTCAAAATCTTCAGACAAGCAACAATGTAGACCAAAGTTCGTCTACACCATGAATGGATAACATGGTCAAGCGCTCCCGGTGTGCTTCATAACCTCTGCTTCTCCTGTCACCAGTCTCAACTCAACACGAGATCTATTTGAAGCGCAACCCAGCACAAGTCATCGTGACGTCAGGCTACGAGCCCAATTTCCGGCGCACTCACGTTTGGACAGGATGAAGCCGCCGAGTAGAAAGATGACGAGGAGCGCGAAGGAGCCGCCAGTGTTTGCGATGACCATCTTGCGGCCGAGGGCCGCGATCAGGCGGAACAGCGCGAGCGCCATGCTGTGTACCAGCACCATCAAAAACCAGTACGTGAAGAACCTGCGGGTTAAGAAGTTTTGGGTTTAGATGTCAAGAAACTTTTGGGTCTAGGCGGGGGGGCACCAGCTAAGGAACTGTTGCGGAGGCCGCAGAGCCAAATGACCATTTTGCGCCCCAGGCCGGAAGAGCGCGAGCGCCATGCTAGAACCAGGACTGTCAGGAACCAGTACGTGAAGAACCTGCGGGGCGGAAGGAGTTTGACAACTGAGCGTGGGGCATCCGACCGCACTGACAACCGCAAAGCATAGAGAGATGCAATATCCTCCAATAATTGAAAATGTGCACTGCAAAACGACTCAAAAGGACGACGTCGAGCCCATCGAACAGAAGTGGAGAGCTTATCAGACAGGAGTGGCGAGGGGTTAGATTTGCTTTTTTTTTGGTTCGCTAGTTTTGAGCCACCGGAACAAAACGGCTTCTTGCTGTTGCTCAAGTCGCCTATGGTCTGAGTTGTTGAGAAGAGCACGTGATGACGCATGTAGAAGGTCTCGGGCCACTTGAGCGAGTCAGCGTCCGGGGCGAGACTCTTCGAGGAAGCCGAATGCGGCGATGCAACGGAGGGGGTAGATTGCTTCTTTTCAATCAGACAGCGAAGCCGTAGGACCGTGCATGTAGCAGTAGAGCGAACACGACAAACGCATTTTCGTCCAGTCGCAGAATACTTTGCACGACTAGCTAGCCTCTCGAAAGGAGGCCTTGAGTTGAGAACTGAAAAGGGAGAACTTGGCAGTCTGCCTCACCTGTCCGCCTGAGGGGCAAGCCCAACCACCTGCAAGGGGAAAAGCAAAGCAACATCAAATCATGCGCTTCAAACTGCCAGCATATGCCTTATCTACTCGCTGTACGGAAACAAGTACTACAACGAGTCAAAGAACGCTCGATGAACGCAGGTTTTGGGCTACGTAAGAAAGCCCGTGATGTGCGTGATATGCGAACACCCTATCCCTCAACCCTAACTGACGCACGTAGAAGGCAGCCCAGAGGTGCTTTCGTGTCTCGAAGTAAGTAGTCTGAAGATCGACTCACTCTCCAAATCAAGCCTTCTCATAAATAGCAATCTCTTGGCCCGCCTCTTCCACGCCCCTTACGACTCGATTTACAACAAGGAAAAGCGCGCTGCACACCGCAGCTTCGCAAGCAAAATGACGTCAGCATGACGATCCGGTGCACTCACGTAGTAGACAATGACTGTCCAGATGGTGGCTTCCGCAAACGAGTACGGTATGCGGAGTACCGCCGTCGGCAGATTGAGCGCCCAGCCCGTGTAGAACAGATTGTCGCGCTGTCGGTAAAATACCGGCAGGCGGCCGACCTGGAACCGCAAGGGCGACACTTTTTCAATAGCAAGAATTGCTCGCACCAGTGCTCTTTAGGCCCAAGAGCTGGAAGCAAGTGTCAGACGGAGTTCTAAAGCACGTATCCTGGGAATGAATAGGTGGAAAAAGGCGCTCCGTACAATCCTGCAAAAATGTATCCTTACGAAGGCAACTTTTAACAAAATGAGATGATGCATATTATGCGGCTCAAGACAAGAAGCAGACGGGACCTCGTAAAGGACCGGCACAAGAAACCCGAGGTTTGGTGAAGTCCCCTTCTTATCGCTCTGATCCAGAGAACTTGGCCGCTTCACCTGACTTCAGATTCGGACTTCCGCAAAACAGTAAGCCAAGCCTTCGGTGACCCAAGCCTAATTCCAAAACGTCTAACTTTCCTTGACCATACAGGGCTGGACTGGATCATTCAGCCAGGCTTTAAAAAACGACTTGATTCGCGTACGCACCGTGATAGCGAGCTCGGAGAATCCGTTGAAGAGCATGTGTATGAGCGAAAAGAAGAGGACGCCCAGGTAGATGGGTCCGTCCTGCAAGTTCACGCCCAGCGTCGTGCGGAAGAAGAGCGTCGCTGTGATGAACGCCACGATGCCGCACTGCGCGCCGCAAGAGAGACCGGTTATGTTACCATTAGGGTCTTCGTTATCTTTCTCTAGACTTTAAAAGAGTCTATCAGACTGCGCGTTCCGGAGGTTGCACCCTGCAGAGAGAATCCTCTGAATTGGAGAGACTGTGCGCTTTGTAAAGCGCACCCGCAGAAGAATCATCATCTACGCGGATTCCTGGTGATGATGGTCGGGGATTGGACGAAGGACAAGTAGCCAACAGAGTCAAAGCCCTCATGCAGACTAGAATCCATGAGAAAGCTGCTGCGTTTCGCTAGCCCTGAGAAGGCACCGACAGCCGCCACCAAGCAGCAAACTTATATGGCTTTACGTTCCAACTCAGATCACCTATTCCCACGGCTTACCTGCACGGTCCGGAAGGTGTAGAGGAATCGGTTCCGCTTCATCAGGATGAGTTCGCGCCTGAGAAGTGCTCGGAACATTGCCCACCGGTTGAGCGCGTACTTTTCCTTGGGGAGTGCCAAAGGTTTGGCAGGTTGCACCGGTTGAGACAGATCCTCCCGGATCTCCTGGCCCCACCGGCTCTCCTTGAACGCCGCCGCGAAGGCGGACACCGGAACGAAGCGGTACGGCTCGCGGCGGTTCCAGTATTGCTGCGGATGAAACCGGGTGGATGCGTTAAGGAACACACGCAACTGCTTCCAGAGAACACAACTGCTTCGAGAATGAGACGGTGGTAAACGCCAATCTGTCAGAAGTTTCAAAGGTAAAAGAATATGATCAACTTTACCGTTCGCTTTCTGCAATATGTCAGCTCCGTTCTGAACACTGGAGAATGAGGCTGCGACTGGTCCATACTCCACGGCGTTTCGTTTACGACATCATATGTGTGAAAGCAAGACAGCAAATCAGAGCCGCACGTCATTCATTAGCGTCGAAATCAACACGACCGCCGGCTCCTTCAAGTAAGTGCCGTTCTTAGCAAGGATCTCAAGGCACCTCCACGGTAAGAAAACCATGGGCAGTCCTGAGAACGCCAAGATCTCAAGGCACCTCTACGGTAAGAGAACCATGGGCAATCTTGCGAACGCCGAAGTGAGGATCTGAAAAGATAAAAAGGGAATGAACGCGTACCGCTTGATCCTTCTTGGAGGTGACCTCCTGCAAGAAGTCGGCGATGCCCTTCCTCTCAGGGGGCGTGAAGCCCAGCGACTCGAAGAAGCTGAGAACCTCAGTCACCGGACCGTGGAACACCTGACGACAAACAGAGAGATCCCTATGAACAATTGAAATGCGTTCTGGACAAGAACTGGAAAGTTCCTTTTTGGATTGTGGCCCTGAACAACGCAACCGATATGAAACGAATACTGCTTTGCAATGTTTCGGAACCTCCACACTTGTTTGAGAGGTGGCCCCTGAAACTTTGCCCCAGTATGATGCAAATCAGCAAAACCATCCGACCAGCGAAAGGGCTTCTGAGCCAAAAATCAGCGGTTACAACGTAGGAGGGAGGAGAGTGTACCCACCACGTAGCCTTCGCTCAGCAGCAGGACGTCGTCAAAGAGGTCGAATGCCTCGGGTGCTGGCTGCAGAAGGGCCATCAGAACAGTGCCCTGTAGAAAAGAGAAAGCCCAACTGTTAATCCCGACGTCTTCGAGGGACGCCAAAGACATACGGCCTTGTTCGCTCAAGGATAAAAGCCCAGAAAACATAGCTGGTTGCGGCTGACGGGTCCGTGGGCCCCTTTTTCCGTGGGCCCCTTTTTGTCTCCATTCTCTCAAGGCTCACTTCGAAAAACTAGAACCCCTGTGCTACCAGCACAATCGAACTCTCAGAAAGCAACGTGCCATTCATGAAGAGTTACGTACCTCCATGAGGTGGGTCCAGTTTCTGACCGCCTTCACAATCTGGAAGGTAGTGGAGCTGTCCAGCCCGGTCGAGATCTCGTCCATGAACAGCGCTGCAGATGGCATAAAGACGTTCCGGTATCGTTCTGCTGGATTGGCTCTGCTCTCAGTTCTCCGAAGACAATTCCCCCGGTTTTTGAAGGCTCTCACAGCTAGCCGACAAAGTCTTCTCAAAGATGCCCATGTCTTTCCGCGACTCCAGCCAAGAATAATACACCCACGTTCTTCCACTACCTGCTCCTTTCAAACCCGACGTGTATCCGTCGAAGAACAACCAGCTGCTCCTTATTCTCTAATATATGGCCGCTTTGAGTGCACTTTGTTGAAGCGTTTCTTCAGGGCAGATAGGCGAGGGCAGATAGGCGAATACAAGAAAGGATGAAGCTTAACCTTATAAGGCCATGGTTCGACCTGATCTCACCTTTCTTGGGGCCAACAATCATCTCCCCCGTCGTGACACGCTTCTTCTGCCCGCCCGAAATACCGCGCATCATCTAGTGAGAAAAAAAGTTGCGCCGCTTTCAGAAAAGAATTACACCGCTGCACTTGCTGAGAGAAGCCTAAGGAAACAGCATTACCATCGTTGATGGCGGAGCAATGTCAATACGAATGCAAAGATGTGTAAGCTGAAAGTGTCGCTGTCGATAAGTCTTGTCGTCTTGAAGTTTCTTTCCTAATAAACGAAACCTTCGTGCAGGCATACGGACAATGTCTGAAAGCAAACAGAGTCCAGCCTGTTTGCAGTCCCGCTTCTGGTGGAGTATTTCCGACGGACTCAAATCAGGCTCACCTCATTGCCGATGACAGTATCTGCGGCATAGTCCAGGCCCAGAACTCGAAGAATGTACTCAGTCCCCACGTTCCGCTGCTTGTCAGGCAGTGTCGAGGCCTGCACGACGCAGATAGCTTCCAGATTGCAAAATGCTTCGAGACGGATGTTACCATATCAAACAGTATCTGTCTCAGGAATCAGTGCCGTTCTTCCGAGTCAGAGCATCCGTCTGGAAGGCGCTAGCGCCTTTCATAATGCACTCTCACAATGGACTTCAGTAGTGCAAAGTCCTCACCACACGCAAGCCCTGCCTAGGACGCCAGACCAATCTAGAATGAAAAGAATCTATTTTTTGAATTTGCAATATACGTTCTTGATATATTGTCAAAGTGGTCTTACCTTGACAAAGGCGTCGATGTCTGGGTCGGGCGCAATCTTCTGGGACTGCTCCCTTTTAGTCAACTCGTCAATCATTTCTGCGCGAGTCATGAGCACCGTTCAGCTTAGGGATCTCAAAAAAGTTTCACCTTACATAGCCTTTCCAAACGAAGTGAGTACCAACTGAGAGTGGGTGCTTGAAGGTTCGGAGTCTTCTCCTTCAGACAACGAAAAGCAGTCCTCTCTCAACCGAAACGTCGTCAATCAGAGCAACGCAATTCAAGTGGTTAGCAAACGCAGCGCAGGAGTTCTCACCCGTCTTGTATCCAGGCCCCTGCACTCGGGTGGCGAAGTCGAACGTCTCTCGGACAGTCAGCTCCCCGGTGTGGACGTCGCTCTGGCTGATGTAAGCGCTGACGCGCCGCGGTTCGAACTCGTGGATGTCGACACCGTTGTACGTAATCTTGCCCGTCACGATCAGGTCGCTCGCAGCCTTCCCGGCCAGGGTCAGGAGAAGGGTCGTCTTTCCGGAGCCGGGAGGGCCCAGCAGCAGGGTCATCCTCCCCTGAAGGAAGAAATCAAAATCAACTTCGTTCCTTGTCTTCGTTACTTCGAATACTTTGGCGAGATAAGCCGTATGCTGATCAACAAAGGACGTTTCCTGCACAAAGTGCCTTCGGACTACCTACCCAACGCAATAATGAGCATGTTTGCGAAACACTGTCAAATGAACCTAGTTTTGAAGAGGTGCAAAAGTGCTGTCGGTAGGGATGCCTTACCGGCTTCAGGCGTCCATTGACGTCCCTCAGGATGGGGAAATCCCGCTTGTTGCTCTTCAGCAAGCCCAGCCGTTGCAGAGGCATCTGAAAACAACAAGGCGGGTGTTCGTGGAAAGACACAACTTGCTTGCGGTTTGGAGCCCAAGGAAACACAACATAACCCCGTTGTAAGTATCCTCTTCCACTTCCAAAGGAGGAGGTTTGCCTTCTCTAGGGTACAAAATCCAGCATACAATCCCTCCAAGGATGTGTCTCCGAGTAAAAACGAGAAAGCAATCAGAACAGCAGTATCGAAACGAGAAGGAATCGTTTCAATCGGGCCATAGTCATTACCACGGTGCGCATTCAAAATCTCGAGGGCGCAGTGTTTGAACCTGATTCAGTACCCCAACGGCACGGCACTCCACTCAACTAGCTTCCAATTCGAAAGCTTAACAACGCTGGCACAACACTTCAAAGCAACTCACTTGAATAAGGTTGAGGGCTGCGTTGGTAAGACTTGGCAAAGCGCGGCTTCCGACATACACCTTAGCGGAGATGTTGAGGTCTTCGTATCGAACTTCGACAGTGGGAAGCTGAATCCCAACCCTGTGTCAACAGTACAAGGGCGTTCAGTGAAGGGGTCAGCTGAAGCTAGGTAGCCTTTACGCAGCTTCTCCCAGGTCAGAGAAGGCAATTTCATCTAAAGAGAACTTGCCACAAGGATGTTGAGAGGATCACAAAACGGCTCAACGGGCAACAGGAATTTGTGGTTTCCTAAACTCGATGCCAATACCCAGGACCGGTTGACGCTCATAGGTAGCAACTCAACTACTAGTGCTGGCAATGGCTCAGACAACTGCCCAGAAAATTTGATGCTGACTCTGGGCAGATCAAGAAAGAGTGGAATGCAAAAGAGGATTGATTTAAAAAGGAGATACTTTGCAGCTAATGGGAAACATGGCTTGCCTGTCTATTCTCTCCCTCAGCTTTCGCAGAAACTTCTCATTGTCCTGGTCGGTTGTCTGCAGCGCTTTGTCCACAATCGCACGATGCTCATCAGGATTCAGGTGGGAGATGTCGATCTGGCCCAACTTACTGGTCTGCTGAAGGTAGTCATGGAATCTGGCAGGGAACAAGGAAAGTGAAGCTTGTAGATCTAAATCTACCACTTGTTGTACAGCGTGTTCTTCAACGTCTTTGGAAGTCTGCAGCAGTTGGCACGGTAAAAGTAACAGCTTAACTGGCATTAGTGGATTATTGGCAGGCCTTATATGTGCTTGCTTGCAAAAGCAATGTCTCTGGTACAAAAGTAAGTGGTATATTGACTCCCTATTTGCATGCCAGCTCAGCCTTTTTGATGTTTAGAAATGTCAGCAAAAAGCACATCAAGCCTCTATGAACAGCGTTTGAGCAGTCTCCTGATCGACTAATCAGGTGAGCTCGCGCTTATGCGAGCTGTCAGAAGTGAAGTCGTAAGTGCAAGTTTGAAACCTTTGGGCATCATGTCCCTAAGTCAGTCTGTGTCACTCCATGCACGAATGAGCGTTGTACATACAAAACCTTGCAACACAGAACTTCAATAAAGTGTCCAGTGGGATGATAAGGGCTTCATAACTCGACACAGACACCTTATAGTAGCAGTACTTGTGTATGCAAGTCAAGCTGCAAGTCAAAATTTGACAGTGGCTGCAATAGATCACATGCAGCTGCTGGTCTCCAGCCAACATGCATGCTGGCCATGCATCATCTGAGGACGAATAACACTACCATAGAGCAAGCAGCACCACTAAGAAGCAAACAACAAGCCAGATTGAGCCTTTTCAGCTGCAAGATTTGCACGGTGGTCGCAGCAGCTCAACAACAGCTTCAGAGCACCACCACCATGTGTGAAAGCAGAAAGCCAACGTAAAACCTCCAGCTTTCTTGACAATGTGCTTCAGGGGGCCTTCAGCGCACCTCTCATCTTTCGGCACGGTGGCAAGTCTCATGCGATCCCTCCCTGACAAATTTTCCAGGGCAGCCTCTTGCAAAGCCTCCTCGTCGATCCTGCTCCTTGAGGGCCCTGACTCCTGGAAGCTGAAACTCTGCCTCGGCAGGCCTTCCCCAAGGTCGGCCGCCGCCATGGTGAGACGAGCTCAAGCTCAATGCACTGCTGTGAGGTTGCCTGCCGCCTGCTCGCGACAATGGCCGTGCAGATTCAAATGGTGGTGTGCCTGTTTTACGGACTACACCATCAACCTATTCAAGTGTTGACCACTCCACCTATCTGATCAGAGAATGATCCAGAATGCAGCTGAATCCTAATCACCAAGAGCTGGTTCCTTCTTGAAGAACTCAAAGCACTCCAGCCCTGCTCTTGTCGAAGAGTGACTGCCACAATGTGCTGATGGGAAGTGGGCGTGAGCAATCTTGCCTCCTCGATTCTGTGGCTTCGAAGCGTCTAGGCTCTACAGTATGTATTCATTGCCTTTCTTTGTGGGCGAGACACGGAGGCGACCACCTTTTGACCTTTGGCATAATCCTCTCCACAAGCCGCCCACATATGATTACGAGCCTTCGCGCTCTTCAGCTTTGCTGATCTCAGGGCGGTCGTCAGCAGAGTCCAGCTGTAACGCTGTGGGCGCAGCATTTCCATCTTGCATACGACGTAGCCTGGCCTATGCCTGACACGTGGTGAGTCGAGGTTGCAGACCAACTGTGTTTGCGGATTCTCCTTGATTCTGTTGGGTCTTCTCGACGAATCAGAGACCTAGAAGGTAGTCACATGGTACTGTGTAGACTCTCGAGCTTCGCAGCCCGTCCGAATTTTGGAAGGGTTGTAGATTACCGTCCGATAAGCTAACTGAGCAGTCGTTTTGCTCGGGCCAAATCGATGCATACCTAAATTTAGGACCTACCGTACCTATGCCAATGCCATACTTCTACCATAGGTACTCCTATTTACCATAGGCCAGGCCCACAGTATCGCAAGCTAGATCGAGGGGCTCACTTCACATTTACAAATGTAGCTGGGCGTTCCATGAAAAGGCCAGCTCTAAGGAAAAGCGCGAGGGGAGAGGGTGAGCTAGAATGTGAATGTAGAGAAGATACAAAATAGGCTTTGGCATTTGAAGGATTGATCCTGCATTAATAAGGCGCATGGCAGTGCGGAGGATGTTGCGGGGCGTCATCTTTGATATGGATGGGTGAGTTCCCATGGAGCTCAGAGATCCATCGAATGCAATGCTGGACCAGACCATGTCAGATTCTGCTCTCACTTTTTGTTTAAAAAGACAAACAGCTTATCTGCTCTTCTTCCAGCCACTCTGGTGGCTTTCCTGTTCCAATGGCATCATCTGCATTGCATTACATTTAGAAGGTTAAGTTTGTCAACTACGCTCTCTTTGTCAGCTCCGCTGCGTCATCTGTTCTTGGATATCTGCCACTGCGAGCATGTTTGCGGGTCGCTGAATCAATCTGCCCTTTTGATTGTCCAACATGTTGGCCCCCTAAAAGTTGCTTGCTGAGGTAGTGCGTGTATTAAGCGGCACCACCGCATTGAAATCGTTGCTGAGATTCCTCTCATCGTGACACATTTTCCAAAGCTCCTCAGAGATTCTCAGACTGTGCAAGGACCAAAAGTGCAAGGAATGTTGAAAAGCAGTTGACGCCACTCGGTAGATTTCAAAAACTGTCCGTTGCTTATTAAGAAGAGTCACCCTGGGCATCTTCAAACGTGCTCGTCAGGGCCAGACCTTCACCTTCACCATCCTAAAAGAATCGTGCTTTTCTGTGGTTCACTTCTATCTGCACATCATTCCCTTGAGGATCGTGCTTTTTTGTTCTTACCTCCACTCCCAGAGTCAAGCCATTGACATTGCATTTGGTGCTTAACCAGGTTTGCTGACCATGCAGGACGCTCACCGTGCCTTGTCTCGACTTCTTCGAGATGCGTCGGCGATGCGGGGTCACTCAGGGGGACTTGCTCGTGGAGATTGAGAAGATGTCTCCAGCCAAGAAGCAAGCGGCGATTGATGTCATCACGGAGATGGAAACAGAGGCTAAGGAAAAGATGGAGATCATGCCAGGTGAGGGAAGCGGCCAATATGTCCTTTTATATCCCTCAGTTTGCTTTCACGTGACTTGTACTTGATTTTAACTTTCACCGCTTGTGTACGCTTCTGTCGAGTTGGTCCTGTTATCGGCAATCTGATGGTTGTCTGTTGAGCACCTCCATAAATGCAAGCTGGTAATCAAGCGACTGGTTTTTGTAATGCAGACACTGGAAATGGTTCTGAAGAAGAGGATTGACATTTCTTCAGCAAAAGTCTGGCTTGATTCCGGCGCAGTGATGAGTACTTTCACTGGGTTCTAACAGTTGATTCAAAGCTTTAGGTTAACCATTCTGCTATGAGTAGCCCTGACCTGAGTTGCTTGACACTTGAGTAGGCTTTCAATAGCTGCATCATAAAAGCTGGGCCTCCTTTCAGTACTATCAAGCCTTTCATACTGCGCTCGTGCTTTGAAGAGAGGGCTCTCATTGATTGTTCGTATTCATGAGGTTTTACCTCTCATGCAGGGGCCAAAGATCTCTGCGACTTCCTAGATCAGAGGAATATTTGGTGAGTATTGCAATTAGTATCCTTGCGGTCTCTCTTGAGATGCTCGAGTTCTGGACAGATTTTCAAGAAGAATCTAAAAGATGGCGCGCTGAAATGTTCTTTCCCTTGCAGTAATCTGTTGGGAAGATCAATTTTAACGAGCCTTTTCATCAGGATAGCAAATCAACAACTTAGTCGCCTTGAAAAGTTTCGCGGACGGATAACGGCCAGTGCTCTCGACCAATCAGAACGTAAGGAATGTCTGCATTGGAAGTGAAGGGCACAGTTGAATCATTCAAAAGTGCACCGGTAGTACCTGAGTTAAACAGTGCCAATAGGGACAGGTCTGATGAACACATCTTGAAGAGACCCTCTCATTTCAGTCAAGGCAAAACGATTTGTTGGCCAGGGCCGCTGTGCGTCTCAGACCGTTGTGTTGTCATGGCCAGAGGCTTTGTGCTACAGGCGCGGCCTCGTCACACGCAACGTCAGCTCGTCCGTCGACCACCTCCACCGCAAGATGGGGGTGAGACAAAGCGGTCAATATGACCCTCGGAACTTCTGCCCGTTGTTTCTCTGTTATCAATTAAAGCAATCACGAGAGAACGAGCTTTCCATTCCAAAAGCTATTATTTGTATGCGTAGCGGAGAAAAAGATTGGGTAGGGCCGTATGAAAGGAAAGATGATCTTGGCGTTGCGACCTAAGCATCGCTCGGTCACAGGGCCTGCAATGGGCCTACTTGCTGGGTCATAAACCTAAGCCTGTGCATATCGACATCTTACCTGGTTTCCTATCCTTCCCCATTCGCACTTGTTGCGGAACTGCTCGGCTCCTGTCGACTTTGACTTTTAACCACTCTCTCGCTCTGCGCGCCTGGGCCTGCTGTGCTTCATTTGTGACGGCCGAGTCTTACTTTCCTGGTTTTTCCAATCTTCTTTCTTTTGTGGATTTCTGAGCTCCTGGAATTTTGGGGTTTCTAAAAGAGAACAAAACGCGACTTCTCCGAAGCAGGAACTCGAGTTACTAGAAGTAGATGAGGAACTCTGCTCGTGACGACCTAGATCTGGCTTTGCATTCTCGAGGTCTACCCAAGCTGACGTCTCCCGGAGTTGGCGCACCAAATTCGCCACCTGCAGGTCAGGTTATGAAGCAGAGTCCTCTGTTTCTTTTGATCGCAAATGGGACTAACGCCCCAGCCGTGCTCCGCTGCCTCGCAGATAACGCCGTTCTGGCCGGCGCTCGCTCGCGACTTCTTGCCGTTCAAGCCGGACCCCGCGCCGCTGCTGCACATCTGTGAGGCGTGGAAGGTGCAACCATCGGAAGTGATGATCGTCGGGGATAGCGCCCGGGACGATGTGAGCCACACGCTCCTATTGCTTCACTGAAGTTGATTTGCTTTTGTGGGATCCGGCTGTAGGGAGCAGAAAGTGCATTGCCGTAAAAGAACTCGATGAAGGGGCCGGAAAACCGCGTTGACGGTTCAAATGGGTTTGTTATTTTTAGTTACAGTGTACGGGTTCCAACCGCAATGGACGCTGTTGTCGATTTTTCCAATACATCCGGTCAAACATGAACGTTCATAAGTTTATTTAACGATCTTTCGCTGTTGGCGCCCATCAGCTGGGATTGATACTTTTTTTTACCGTTACAAGCACGATTTTGGAAGATCATCTTGGAAAGTGATGCTTTGCTCAGCTAGTCAAAGTTACAACTTCCTTCTTACCTTTTCTTCAATTCAAGGTTCGGGTCGTCAGGAGATTGGTTGCAACGGTCGTAATGGTCAATCGTTGAGCTTCTTGTGGAAATGTTTCTCTGGATAAAATCTTGTGGGTCAATGATGAAAAGCCTTTCCCGCTTGTCAAATCTGTTTACGAAAACTCGGCAAACATCGTGATTCTGTTCATATTTGTTGAGGAAGCCCCTGCCTTCGTGACATCGTTGTTGGAATCCCGCTTTTGAGGAATTGAGAACCTGCTGCCATTCGAAAACCCATGCTTACAAACATAACGTCGCCTTGCGTGCAGATTGTCATGGGGAGAGTTGCTGGCTCGTACGCTGTTCTGATAGACACGGAACAAAAGTATGGGCCCATTGAATCCCTTCCAGAGTTGCAAAGGCCTCATTATAAGGTAACTTCATTAGCAGAGGTCGGCCACATTCTGCAAACCAAATTTGAGTTGGTGCCAAAGGAGGGCGTTGCTGAAAGGGAGTCAGCACTATGATGACATCGCTGCCTGGTTGCTCTAGGCACACTGAGCGGCGACCACATGGATAAAATCCGATCGCGCTTTTCATACATTGATAGCTCATGGTCATGCGGCCTGCAATAACTTCACAGTGAATCCCTACTAAAATTGCGCAGCGCATGCATGCAACCGGCCTTTCACCAGAATTTTATGAGCGAAATCGTTATGGGCAACGATCGATATTGCAATCTAGTTATTGCTTCCGGCTTCTGCTTGATACAGGAACAGGCTTGCTAAGTGATCAGGCCAAACTAAGTTGCATGCAGCCTCAAGTTCAAACAGAAGCAAGTACAGCCTACTCAACGTACGTGTGAAATTTGATTACGTAACATGTCGCGATTTGAATGGGTTCATGGCGGCAGCATGCAGGCGCGCACTACAACAGGTAAGCGATCGATGGCAGGCACTAAGTACAGACCTGATCGATGGCAAAGCCCCGCAAGAATATAAGGA